>MUZC01000088.1:471595-483709 GCA_002072015.1 Radix auricularia | reverse complement strand
TTATATTTTATATATACATATATTTGTCAGTCTTTTAAAAGTTTTTAAGAGCTATTAATATAAATTAGACTATTTTATTTTATACATTGTACTATTTTTAATTATTAAAAATAACATATTCTTTTTTTAATTTTTAAGACATATTAATATAAAACTATATTATTTGTTCAATCATACTATCATTTTAAAAAACCGTTAAACATAACTATTTCCTACTGTTTTTATTTTTAAAGAGATAATATTAAACTTCAACTATTTATTTTTAATTAAAAAAGAATTAAAAATGAATTTTTAAAAACCAAAACATTTCACGCCTTAAAGAAAAAGGGGTCGAATCGTCCGGGGTCGAAACACCCTAGGGTCGAAACGTCCTGGGGTCGAAGTGTCCGGGGTCGAATCGACCGGGGTCGAATCGTCCGGGGTAGAACCGTCCGGGGTCGAACCGACCGGGGTCGAAACGACCTGGCGTCGAAACGTCCTGGCGTCGAACTGGCAGGGTCGAACCGTCCGGCGTCGAATCGTCCGGTGTCGAAGTGTCCGTAATTCAGTGTCGAATCGTCAAACTCAAGTAAACAGTGACTCTCAGACGTTCTCTCCGGTGGCCACCTAAAATGCTTTCTTTGCGCTAACAGAACTGAACGTTTTGCCTTGAAGGTCAAATGAGACAAGTTTGTTCTTACTTCGTTTCCATCCCTCACCACTTTCATTTATATATATTTCATTAATGTGTCGAATCGTCAAACTCAAGTAAACAGTGACTCTCAGACGTTCTCTCCGGTGGCCACCTAAAATGCTTTCTTTGCGCTAACAGAACTGAACGTTTTGCCTTGAAGGTCAAATGAGACAAGTTTGTTCTTACTTCGTTTCCATCCCTCACCACTTTCATTTATATATATTTCATTAATGTATTTATGTTTATTTATTATTATTAATTTTAAAAAGATTAAAGTTAAAAAAAAAAAACTGTTACAAAATTAACCAATCGCTTCTGAGTCTCAATGATCCTGTGGTTGACAGCGGTTCTTGCACTGGTCGAGACCCCGGTATCGGATCAAAAAATAATTTTAAAAGATTATTGATAAGAAAAAAAGTTTCTTTCGCTGGTGTGCATGAGTCGTGGCTTAATGTTTATTTTTAGCGGTTTGAAACTTACTCTGATGTTGGTGATGGCAATTATGTGCAGGAGGGTGGAGTAACGATGGAACAGCATGGTCACAAACTGCAGGGTCAACATCAGACCAAATACCAAGGTGAAGGCCATGCTGATGGGCTCCACTTTCTCCCCCTTAAACCCTTCCAAGTCACACGGAATCTGGGGGCAAATAATAATAATAATAACATTAGCTATACTATCATATTAGAAACATTATTTTTATTGATATCTTAGATATACCGACGCTCCTTCAATGCAGAAGATAATTGCTTCCACAGACTATGACAGATGATCTGTTGGCAAGGGATGTAGCGGTGACAGGCCACGGGTTCCACGCATTACCCACCCGCCTAACTATTGTCTAGTTAGGTACCAATTCAGAGCTGGGTGACTCGGGGACTCCTCAGGACCGGGGAACAAATCCTCGCCTTCGCGTGGATTCGAACTCGTGACCATCGGTACGCCATTCGAGCGCGCTACCACTCAACCAAACCACCGCGTCCCACAAATGGGATGTCGTAGATTATATAGTGCTAATGATTATATTGCGTCATATGTGATGTGTTGCATACGAAGATGATTGTAAAGATTACGTACTGTTATCTTTGGTGTGTTTCTTTCCATTCAACTTAAACCAGTTTCAGTGCTAACTTCCGTATGTCCCACCAGTGCCTCAATTTCTAAGTGAATATAAGACGTCGCGAAAACTATCTTGCTGCACTGAACGGCAGAGTTCCCGAGTACCTTCCCAAGATAACATTTGAAATGCTTTTAACTTTCTTTTCCTTCTAATGATCATGTCACTCTGACCTACCTTGATGGACAGGTTTGTCGTCTGCTCTGAGATCGTCTGCAGGGTGTACACCATTATCACGAACAGAATATTCATGATAAAAAATGCCAGACAGGCCTGAAATATTCAGCAAAATTTTATAAGCATTAATTATCTAGGAATTTATGATTGATGACGAGAACAACAACAAAAACCTTTCCAGACGTCCCCTGAAAAGGTTTTTTAAAAAAATTGAGTTGCAATTTGCCTTTTAGATTTCCGAACGTCTCTGTTACACATTTGTGACTTTTTTAAAAATAGAAAAGTCATCGTTTTAAAAAGAAAGTGTCAGAAATATTTAGAAAATACATGGATTAATGTTTGAGTTCATTACTTTAACAATGAATACAATGTTGTAGATTTTACCAAATTAACTCTGCTTAGTCGATACAAATACATACATATATTTTATGGCTGCGCAATTCAACGATTAGCTTCTCGATTAATCGTTACAAAATGTTAACGATTAAATTATTTTAACGATTAATCGACCCATCACTTGCAAATTATTGGAATTCAAATAGTAAAAAAAAAAAGTAAATAAAAATAGCCATGGAATTATCGCGACATAACAAATTTTGTGAAATAATAAATCGCAACTTAACGGGATTTATATATGAGTTATAAAATTATTTTTAATCGAAATTATTCGATTAAATATTTTCCCTATTAGTGATTATTTCCACAAGAAAAATTCGGTAACAGCTCTAAATCCTGTTCTGAGATTTATGTTTCAGTACTCATACAAGTCAAAGAAATAGAAATATTCCAGAGATTTCTCAGTTAGAGTCCAAGTATTACCACCTCGACATTTCCCGACCCATGCTCTAATGTTAGCCAAATAAGGGAATCAACTCTTCCTTACCTTATTTCTTAGTTCTATTAGCTCCCTCTGGGTTTGTTTTTCTTTTTTGTCGTTCTTGTCCAGCGGATAGACGTAGGCCTTTATAAAGTCTTGCCAAAACTTTTGCTGTAAATAGAATCATTAAGGAATACGTAATACATATGTATTTTAAACAGGCAAGACTTAAGAAGTGCGAGATTTTGTGAATCCAGTGCATCAGTGACGTAACTAGGGTTTTTGTTTTCCAGGAGGGGAGGGATGCAGGAGAATTTTTTTTTCTTACCTTTTAATATGGACAACACATTTGTAGTTACCCAAAAGAATCGTTACATTTTTTTTATTTTTCATAAAGTACTTTAAAAAATAATAATAATAACTTTGATATATACGGAATCAATAATTTAAAAGAGTTTTTGTTTAATATACTACTTCGTCTTTACTTAAAACCTTCTTGGTTCCCTTGGAACAGACGTAAACAAGGTAAGGGTTAGCCTGACAGGACGTAACAAAACAGCGAGCGTTTCGGCAAAGAGCCTTTTGCAACGAACATACAATACACATATAAAACGACTATAAAAAATAAAAAAAATTAAAACTTAGCTGCGGTGAAATCCTAAGAATCGAAGAAAGTAAAGCTGAGATGTCTTTTCCATTTAAATTTTTTATAAGCCTGATTGCAGTCTCACCCCTCATTTTGGTTCCCTTGCCTGATTAAAACCCTACTTTGTCTTATACAGGAGCAATATTTTAGTTACAGTCTTTTCTTAACTTACTTCGTCTTCAGTTAAATCCTTCTTGGGTCCCTTGCCAAGACTTTCGTCATTGATCCACAAACCGGTGTCCTCTACCTTGTCTGTGAATAGATCATACTGTTAAACTACTTAACTGTTAAACTGTTAAACCTTTGTACTGTTTAACTGTGGAGTACAGGACGCTTTGAAATGATGGGAAAATGAATATCGGACTTGAAATTAAACAAAATTTAAACAAAAAAAGTGTCTCTAGATGTCGATGAGTTGTTTTTTTTATCGTCTTCACCGCCCCTAACGTCACTACCTCTAACTTCCAATACCTTATCTTCCCCGCCCCTAACGTCACTATCTCTAACTTCCAATACCTTATCTTCACCGCCCCTAATTTCACAGCCCCTAATTTCACTGCCCATAACTTCACTGCCCTTAACTTCACTGCCCGTATTTTCACTGCCCCTGAATGCCCTGATGTATGTCAAGATTGGGTGGTTTATATGCTCACTAGGTGTTAATTAATTAAATAACTAATCATTAAATGAACCCTATATCTATGTTACATATATCTATGATACATATATATATGATACTTATATCTATGATAAATATATCTATGATACATATATATATCATATAAATATGATATATATATATATATCTTATATATATTATACATATATCTATGATACATATATCTATGATACTTATATCTATGATACATATATCTATGATACTTATAAGCCTGATTGCAGTCTCACCCCTCATTTTGGTTCCCTTGCCTGATTAAAACCCTACTTTGTCTTATACAGGAGCAATATTTTAGTTACAGTCTTTTCTTAACTTACTTCGTCTTCAGTTAAATCCTTCTTGGGTCCCTTGCCAAGACTTTCGCTGTTTTGTTACGTCCTGTCAGACTAACCCTTACCCTGTTTACGTCTTTTCCATTTACTGTTTTATAAGCCTTATTGCAGTCTCACCCCTCATTTTGATTGACCACACAGAACAACATTGGAGTTGCTATCCTACAAATCATATATTTGAATACTTGCTGAGAGTTAAGCTCGAAGAACAAAACGTGTGTGCGTAGTTTTGAGCGCGCCCAGTCGGACAAACAAAAATACCAACAAACCTTTTCCATCCAAAGAGTCTGTGGCCTTGACCTCACCACCTCGTCCCGGAGGAGTTGTCTGATGCCCGGGGTTCTGTGGACTTGACCGTTGTCTTTCAAGGTCATCGAGTCGATCTAAGATGACCTTGAACTTGAGGTCCTTCCGGTCCACTTGCTCCCCTGGGCACCAGAAGCACTTGAACAGCTTCTCGAAGGACAGCGTGTAGGCGGAGTCCGTCTTGTCCATCCGGCTGGACATCAGCTCTGACACTGAAACAGGAGGGCTGACCGTTAGTATCACCGTGGGGAGGGGGGTTGGGGCTAGGTCATAGTTCATCTATCCTATGAAGTAGTGTCCTCGGCAATGTTCCCTCTAACGTTCTTTGGTCCGTATGAAACGTAAAAAAACAAAAAACATGCGCAATGTTGCACAGAAATAATTATTGTTCTTTATTTTGTCAAAATTTGCTGCGAGGTAATTCAAAACTTCTACGCGGCGTCGGTCAGATATCTGCGCGACCGCGCAGCTTAAAGACAACATTAGTGCTGAAGTCTCTGTAGAGTCCCTAGTTCTATGGTCAGATATCAACGTTTATTTACTCAACAATGCCATCGTCTCCTAACATAGGGACCGTCCATAAATGACGTCATTCGCCTAAAGGGGAGATGGGCGTCGATTATTTGTGACGATTCGTGACGAGGGGCAGGGGGTGTTTAAATAATGTGACATCACATCAAAACGCGCAACTTGAAATAAAAGTTCCAATTAAATACTTGATTGCTTGCAATTTATTTATTGACGTTTTCAATGGCTTCACACTTGTTACCATATTAGAGTGCAGTCTACACTAAATACGTAGTTAAATAAAAAAAGATAGTAATTTGCAACTTTCTAATTTCCAATTATGAAATACCTCTTCAGGAGGGGGGGGGGGTTAAAGCGGAAAAAATTGCGTGAAGTCATTTGTGGATGGTTCCATATCATGTCTTTGTTATTTTGTTAGAAAGCCACCATCTTCTAAAACATGACTGCTATTCTATCATAAAGCCACACTCTTCTAATACATAATGACTGCTATGCTATTATAAAGCCACCCTCTTCTTCCATGTTTTTACTTTCTTATTTTATTATTTAAAAAGCCACTCTGTCCTTGCATGCATTGATTTTGTTTTTCTGATACAACTTTGTTATTCTGTTACAAAGCCAAACTCTGTCTCTATATCCAATGTCTTGAGCACATGTGATAATATGATCTACTTCACTCATCCACAACATTTTAAAAAGAGTGGTGTTAACTTTCTTTTAATGATATCTGATGGCGATATCAACACACCAATTGTGTTTTGTTGACACATGGACGTTACCTGATCCAGATATCTGATGGCGATATCAACACACCAATTGTGTTTTGTTGACACATGGACGTTACCTGATCCTGATATCTGATGGCGATATCAACACACCAATTGTGTTTTGTTGACACATGGACGTTACCTGATCCAGATATCTGCTGGTCAGCTTTTGTCGACACTTCGTCTACTGGCACGGTGGCCTGAGGTTCATCCCGTGTTCCCCAGGACACCACATGAAGGTTGGCCACAGCGTAGATGGTCAGTAACAAGGACATTGAGGGGATGCTGAAAAGGACATCGTGTTGAACTCATTTAGTAACATAACAGTGGGGTTATTTTTAATGCGCCAACTCGCAACCCCCCACCCCCCCAAAAAAAAAATTAAAAAAATTAAAAATAAATAAAAATCATATACATAGTTGTGTCGCTTAAATTTTTAGGTCTTTTAACTATCCATCATTTATTTATTAAAACACAAAACCATCTAACTATTATTCAAATCATATTTCAGAGCGTCTTTGACACTGCTTACGTTTCTCTCAGACTGAATCTATCGGTCTGTATGTCCACCTAACTGTATCTATTAACTTGTCTTATCTCATCTGATCTAATCTATTAACTTATTTTTCTATCTATACATTCATCTAATAGCATTAATTCATGTTTCTAATGTATATCTGTCGTGTTTTCTTGCTGTAAGTCTACCTATTCTTTCTTTAAAAAAAATAATTTATATTTCAATTTTATTTCCCGTACATTCAAAATTTAAATGAAGGCATTTTTAAATTTGTTTTCGTTAATTTTTCAAAAGCTTTTATATACTTTTTCTAAAATGCATTCTCTATATGATTTAGAATTACTGCATTATGTTATTTGTTTGGCGTTTTAGTTGCCATGTTAAACAATGTCCGGACTTACCACAGGAAGTACAAGAAGCCGTGAAACAGGCAGGTGAACTCCATGGGGTGCAGCAGCGCAGTGGTCACGAAGATCACGATGACGATGACCAGGAAGATGGTGGACACCGAGCAGAAGCCGAAGGTGGCCGCCTGTTTGATGAGCCCCACCACCACCAGCATCATCAGCATGGTGTAGACAAACGACAGCACCGCGGCGTAACTCAGCTGTGGAAACGACATGCGCCATCTGATTACACGGGCTGGTAGAGATGGGAGACAGCAAACACGACATGCGCCGTCTGATTACACGGGCTGGTAGAGATGGGAGACGGCAAACACGACATGCGCCGTCTGATTACAGGGGGCTGGTAGAGATGGGAGACGGCAAACACGACATGCGCCGTCTGATTACAGGGGCTGGTAGAGATGGGAGACGGCAAACACGACATGCGCCGTCTGATTACAGGAGCTGGTAGAGATGGGAGACGGCAAACACGACATGCGCCGTCTGATTACAGGGGCTGGTAGAGATGGGAGACGGCAAACACGACATGCGCCGTCTGATTACAGGGGCTGGTAGAGATGGGAGACGGCAAACACGATATGTGACGTTATTTATAAGTTGGGATTGTATTGATGACAGGTTGTCAGTACTTCTGACGGCTTGTCAGTACTTGTGACAGGTTGTCAGTACTTGTAACAGGTTGTCAGTACTTCTGACGGCTTGTAAGTGCTTGTGACAGATTGTCAATACTTCTGACGGCTTGTCAGTACTGGTGAAAGGTTGTCAGTACTTCTGATGGCTTGACAGTACTTGTGACAGTTTGTCATACTTGTGCAAGGTTGTCAATAGATGTGTTATAGAAGAATTGGAATGTATCTTAATTTTAATGAAGGATTTTTCTTGTAGTACTTGAGAAAAACATGATTTCACCTGTGTTTGAGAAGAACATGACTTTACCTGTATTTGAGAAGAGGATGACTTTACCTGTACGTCAGAAGAAGCCTTGAAGCACAGGATGACAAAGATGACCAGTGGGACCAGGTTGATGAGCATGGCGCCATACAGTGGGATCTCTGGGTAGGCGGTGTTGATGGCACCAAGGATCAGCAAGAAGATGGTTCCTGGTGTGATGATACCTGGGAGAGGGGTTGGGAGAGTAATCAAGGGTAAAATATAGCACTGTCACTGTTTCTGTCACAGCGAAAAATATCGATTGCTCATAGTTGTTTATTTCAGAGAAAGAGAGAGGGAGAGATAAAATAGAGAAGAGAGAACAAAGATAGATAACTTCAAATGGAATAAAGGGACAACAAATGTACATATAGGAAGCCCATATATGATAAGAACATGATGTCAATACATGGCTCTAGCAATTTTTTTTCTTCTAGGCACCAAACTTCTACAGCTTGTCAGACTGTGTTGTCCGGGGACCCTCTTTTTGTCGTTACCTTTTAGCTGATACCCTCCCTTACGTGAGAGGCTATAGGGGACTCGGCCCTTTCCAACTTCATAATAAACAAATTTATTTAATTATTTATATATTTAAGTGCGCCCAAATCCTACGGTTAAAAACCCCGTAAAAACAAGTTGTTTACTATTAATCCTTTAAATACGTAATATATAACTAAAAGTATTTTCATTATAATTACCCATCGCACCGCTCCACTGGAAAGTATTAAAAAGGTTGTTTTATGTATATTAGAATGCGCACCGCGACGCTCTTGCACAAAATTTAACATGCTACATAGAGATGAATAGAAATAATCTTTAAAAATTATTTATTTAATTACAGTACAATCTATCAATTTGAAATGTTTATTGATCATTTTAATAGCCGGCACGAGTCTGGCTGCAAAATTTCAGCTCGCTAGCATACGGGGAAGTGGGTTAAAAAATCGATCCAAATTTTTTCGGCAAGCAAGCAGACGCCACGAGTTAATATAAGGGATTTTTTTAAATGCATGGCTTCCAACAAATGTTTATTTTTCTTCGTGTGTTTTTTCCCTACTCCCTTAAAAATTATTATTTGTTAAAATGATGTTTAACATATCTTACCTGATGCTTAGAAAATAAATAGTGTATAAACCAGTAGTGATAAACAAAGTTAATTTTATAAATGCAAACAATAAAATTACCGGCTCACTGGCTACGTTTAAATAGCATTGAATGTTATATCAACAACTTTCGTCTACAAGTGGCCGCGTTTTTCTTTTCTGTGACTATTTTCAGTTCAAATATCTAAAGGTCTCCAGTCTCACCTGTGACAAGCAGAACGAGTTGGTAGATTATATATAGAACAGTGATATCCGGGTTCTTCTTTCTTGTCGCTCTCCAATTCTGAAAAGAAGAAAGCTTTTTAAGTTTTTATCATATAAATTTAGTTGTCTATTTATGTTTTCTACTATTGACAATGTCTTACACTATAAAATTAACACTGTAACACTAGAAGTCTTAACTGTGATGTTGTTACAATATGACACTAGAGGCGTTAACTGTGATGTTGTTACAATATGACACTAGAAGCGTTAACTGTGATGTTGTTACACTCAGACCACAGAAGAGCCCTACCTCCAACAGGTCCATGACATTTGCTATTGTCGAGGGGGTCCATCTCCGCCTCTGTTTGAAAAACTCGGCGAAACCCTCGGGGGCAAATGTGAAGCTGTCAGAGGCGGCGCAGTATTCCACCCTGTAGCCTTCTTGTATAAGTAGGGTGCACAGCCAGCGGTCTTCCCCTGTGGATATGGAAAAAAAAAATGTTGGAAATACACAGAAATGGAAGCAGTTTGTTGGAAACCAACGTGTGATAAAAGTTCAACAGAACTACAAACATGGCATAAAAATAGTGGAGCACTTCAATGACGCCATGCTAAACATTATTGGATTTCTTTCATTTTATTCAGCCTTGTCACATTTAAAACATTTTACAAGCGTGGTAGCTTTATGATTCCTTATCAAAATTCAATATTTCTTATTTTAGATTGCCATTTTAAAAAAATAACTACTAATTATTGACATCTTTCTTATGGCTTTTTGTAAATAAAGGATATTTTTTAAAACAATAGTTTAATTGCTTTTCATTGATATTAAAAATACATTTAGACTATTAACCATTGCTGTACAATGAATATTTAAGTCCCCAGACCAAGTGTCTATACGTTAAAATTGATTGATATAATCTTAAAAAATAACTTTGGTTTGTGTCTAGACCTGGGTTTTGTTTAGTGATTCCGTGGTTAGGATAAAGGTAAACAAGTTGTAAGGATAACGGTTAGTGAGGGTCATAGTTAGAGTTAGAGCTGGTGAGACCAATGGTTAGAGATAGAATTGATGAGACCAATGGTTAGAGTTAGAGTTGATGAGACCAATGGTTAGAGTTAGAGTTGATGAGACCAATGGTTAGAGTTAGGGTTGATGAGACCAATGGATAGAGTTAGAGTTGATGAGACCAACGGTTAGAGTTAGAGTTGATGAGACCAATGGTTAGAGTTAGAGTTGATGAGACCAAAGGTTAGAGTTAGAGCTGATGAGACCAATGGTTAGAGTTAGAGTTGATGAGACCAATGGTTAGAGTTAGAGTTGATGAGACCAACGGTTAGAGTTGGAGTTGATGAAACCAATGGTTAGAGTTAGTGAAGCCTGTGTTTAGATTTAGACATGGTGAATACCGAGGTTATAGACGCTCCTCTTACAAAATAGTATCGGCAGTTTGTTGAATTTCTTACATCTTCTGTTGAAACATTAACACATGATGCTGGGGTTGGCCAATAAAACAGGTGGAAGGGAAGACATGTTTAGGAAAAAGAAATAGCTGGATCCAATCTAATAAAATGGACCAGTAGATGATGTTTGAGGTTTATTATTGTAACAGCTACATTAGTAGGGTATAATGCATGAACTTATATTTGTATACAGCCTAACAGATACGAAGGTTTTGGAATACTTATAGACTATAGTGGTTCCGGAGAATACTATCAATCCTTACAGAGCATGTAAGTCAGCCATTCAGTCACTCGGTTTATTGGGGCATGCATGAAATTTTTGCTAACTTTTAAATCTGTCTTGGTTTTACCTTGATCGTACTGCACATAGTGTCTGGGCTCCGTGGGGGGCGTGGCGTAGCGTCTCATGATGTTGTCGTCCATTAGGGCGGAGCCTCGGAACAAGCTGAAACATCCGGGACTGCAGAGGACACAGCCCAGCACGTGCTCCGTGGCCTTCTGGAGCCAGTGGCTGACAGCGTACTCAAACTTCTGGAACCAAACCATCGGTCCTGTGTTGTCAGACGTTAGTCATAAGAATAATTTAAAACGTTAATATAAATGCTGAGTCTGCTCAAAATTGTAGTCCAC
Source organism: Radix auricularia (assembly GCA_002072015.1). Taxonomy (NCBI): domain Eukaryota; kingdom Metazoa; phylum Mollusca; class Gastropoda; family Lymnaeidae; genus Radix; species Radix auricularia. The sequence continues at coordinate 472,415 of MUZC01000088.1, read as the reverse complement.
GGACCTTGTGGTAAAGACTATAAAAATAAGATTAACTAGTTAAATTTTCATCTTAATATTCATCGAGTTTTTTAAAACATTTATTTTAATTTTTAACAAAGATGATCTAAAACAACCCTCAGATAAACATCGGAATAAAAAAAATTGTTGTTTGTTTTTTTAAAAATCCGTATGCAAAGAAAAAAAAACGCGCAAATTCTCATTTTTTCAATCTGGAATTCGTACGTTAAGTACAAATAAGAAAACAAATACACGAAATAATAATGAGAAATGTTCAAATGTTCATGACGTTTTTTTTTTTTAAAATTCCATGACAGCAGTTGGCAGTTTTCTAACTATACAAGTTGGCCCACGTAATACAGCCACGGCCATGGTGGTTTATTATAACTAAGACTACGGGTAGATAACACTAGTCGCGGGTTGAGGCCAATGGCATTGGCATTCATCTGACAATTTTGTAAGTTAGCTCCCCTTACCTCCACCAATTGGGTGGATTCTGCCACAAGCCGCTCCAAGGTCGGGATTCTTCTTCATGCGGTCGACTAGGATCTGGACGGCGGGTGGCTGGAAGTCAATGTCACCTGACAGGTAAACAATAGAATAACGAAGTCAATGTCACCTGGTTTGGTGAGTTATTGACAGGTGTAGTGAGTTATTGACGGGTTTGGTGAGTTATTGACAGGTGTAGTGAGTTATTGACGGGTTTGGTGAGTTATTGACGGGTTTGGTGAGTTATTAACGGGTTTGGTGAGTTATTGACGGGTTTGGTGAGTTATTGACGGGTTTGGTGAGTTATTGACGGGTTTGGTGAGTTATTGAC
>MUZC01000088.1:442808-463516 GCA_002072015.1 Radix auricularia | reverse complement strand
GTCAATAACTCACCACACCTGTCAATAACTCACTAAACCCGTCAATAACTCACTACAGCTGTCAATAACTCACTACACCTGTCAATAACTCACCAAACCCGTCAATAACTCACCAAACCCGTCAATAACTCACTACACCTGTCAATAACTCACCACACCTGTCAATAACTCACCACACATGTCAATAACTCACCAAACCCGTCAATAACTCACTACACCTGTCAATAACTCACCAAACCCGTCAATAACTCACTGCACCTGTCAATAACTTACAAAACCATTCAATAACTCACCAAACCTACAATAACTCACCAAACCTACAATAACTCATCAAACCTGTCTATAACTCTTCAAACGTGTCAATAACTCAACACGCCAGTCTACATCACACCATACTGTCAGCTACTGACCCTTGCATTATTAAGCTTCTGGTCATTTCTCCTCCTGTTGGTCAGCATTGAGCTGTCCACCAATACGCCACAGTACAACGGTTTCACAAAAAGCCTGGATATAAATATTACAAAAAGATATGTATCAAAAATATCTTCCAACGTGGCAATTCGACATCGCCAGCAACGAAAAAAAAAAAAAAAAAGTTTGGTTGAAATAGTAATAACATCGTCAGAGAGTAGGATTATCACCCTAAAATATCAGTCTCCATCGTGGTGGGCTCTAGGACAGAGCTTCTTAGAACATAGTCGAAGCGAATGTATTCGTTTCGTTTATGACAACAATTTAAAACTAAAACGACTATTGAGAGCCACGTGTTAGAAGAGTCGCGATTAGAGAATTTAAAAAAACAACCTTCCTCTAAGGCAGGGTCTGTCTCCAAACTTTTCTGCCGGAGGGCCGCATTAACTGTCAAACAGCAGTTGGTAGGCCGACTTAACACAGCTTTGTGTTAAACTACAGGTAAAAGTAGTATTTTTTTTTTTAGATTAATAGATCTCCAAGGGCCGGATGAGAGGCACTCTAGGGGCCGCATCTGGCCCGTGGGCCATAGATTGGAGACCATTACTCTAAGGCAACAGCCCACCACAACCAGCAACTTTAATGACGTATGACTTACTGTAAGCTACCAACACCCAGAATATGCTTTAAAACAAATATTCACTTAGAGACTTTGTCGTTTTAAGGCGGAAATATAAATAGGAAGATGCGGATTCATTTTGATAATTTTCATTGTAATTTTAGCTGAAATATCCATTTACTGTCTTATCTCCAGAGATATTTGTTAGTTCTATGGTAATTTAGGTCAACTTAGTGGACGTGACTTAAAACCAAAACTTGTTAACATTTTTTTATTCTAGAAATTGTGCTAATATGTTCTTACTTCTTTATGTGTCCTGACAATAATTGTCTAAAATATAAAAATTAATTAGTGAGGAATGACTTATCCGGTCTGAGAAAATGGCAAACACAATCTTTTTTTGGTACAGATATAAATTATAAATATAAGAAAAGCGTTTGCCTATTAAAGAATAATTTTTATATTTTCAGTAACCAATGCTAGAGCTAGTCAGAGTGATTATCTAATATATAAAGCTGAAAGTTTGTTTGTTTGTTTGTTTGTCTGTTTGTTACCAATACAAATCCACACCGTTGGACCCAGGATGGTGAAATTTTGCAGGGGACCCCACTTTGACCTGGAATAGGTCATAGGCTATGTTTTAACCCAAGTTGACCACCCCTAGGGTCAGTGGGGGCATTCTTTTGCTTTTTTCCTTATATGAGCTATATAAAAAATAAAAATCACGTCAAGAATATTTGTGTCAAAATAGTGCGCACTGTGCAGGAGTATAATATTAACATTCCCTAATCGGGAAAACCCCATTATTATTAGACTATAATATTTCCATGACATATCCCCAATATTTACTTTACATTTAACTCACGGAATTAAATCTAGATTCTATACCCTGAAACTTATTGCAACTTCAAAAAATACATTATCATCAAGGCATAATCATAGTCATTAATATAAACACATCATCAGCACCACACCGTTGGACCCAGGGTGGTGAAATTTTGCAGGGGACCCCAAATTGACCTGGAATAGGTCATAGGCTATGTTTTAACCCAAGGTGACCACCCCTAGGGTAAGGGGGCCCATTTTTTGCTTTGTTCCTTATATGAGCAATATAAAAAATTAAAATCAAGAATTCTCTTATTTCGCGTATTATACAACTCTCCGTGTAGGTAGAAGCATGACACTTTTGTAAATTGTTGAGTAGCCCCTTTCAACGATTATTGGCGTAAATAATTTTTAGAAATCACAAAAAGTTTGGCCCGGGGGCCCAAAAACTATTTTTGTAAATACTTAAAATCGATACTTATCCACTTTCCCGAGTAGGTAGAAGCATAAAACTTTGGGAATTTGTTGAGTACACTTCCGTAATTGTAACATGTTGAAAAAATATTTTAAGTATCACTCATTGGGGGCCGGGGGCCCAAATGTATTTTTCCTTATATAAAAACTGACTCATCACTAATTCTTCAATTTCACGTATAGGTAGAAGCATGAAACTTTGCAAAGTTGTTGAATAGCCTAATGTGACAATTATTGGCGGAAAATAATTTTAAATATCACACTCATGGGTGCCGGGGGCCTAAAAGCATTTTTTTCCATTACAAAGACTAAATAAAATATGAAAATCACTAATTATCCTATTTCCCGCGTAAGCAGAAGGATGAAACTTTGGGTAGTTGTTCAGTACAGTTCCACGATGGTAACAAATGAATATAATATTTAAATTCTCACTTCTTGTGGGCTGATGGCCCAAATGAAGTTTTTTTCCTTATGTTAGCTTTATAAAAACTGAAAATCAATAATTCTCCTTTTTCCCGTGTAGGTAAAAACATGAAAATTTTGGCAGCTATTCGGTACACGTCCATGATGGTAACAGTTGAAAATAATATTTAAATTCTCACTTTCTGGGGGCCAGGGGGCCCGCATGTTGTTTTTCTTATTTTAACAAATTTACTCATTCCTAATCCTCTAACTTTCCGGAAGATGCATAAAACTTTGTTATGTTGTTGAATAGCCTCTTGCCGAGATTATTGGAATNTAAAAAATTAAAATCAAGAATTCTCTTATTTCGCGTATTATACAACTCTCCGTGTAGGTAGAAGCATGACACTTTTGTAAATTGTTGAGTAGCCCCTTTCAACGATTATTGGCGTAAATAATTTTTAGAAATCACAAAAAGTTTGGCCCGGGGGCCCAAAAACTATTTTTGTAAATACTTAAAATCGATACTTATCCACTTTCCCGAGTAGGTAGAAGCATAAAACTTTGGGAATTTGTTGAGTACACTTCCGTAATTGTAACATGTTGAAAAAATATTTTAAGTATCACTCATTGGGGGCCGGGGGCCCAAATGTATTTTTCCTTATATAAAAACTGACTCATCACTAATTCTTCAATTTCACGTATAGGTAGAAGCATGAAACTTTGCAAAGTTGTTGAATAGCCTAATGTGACAATTATTGGCGGAAAATAATTTTAAATATCACACTCATGGGTGCCGGGGGCCTAAAAGCATTTTTTTCCATTACAAAGACTAAATAAAATATGAAAATCACTAATTATCCTATTTCCCGCGTAAGCAGAAGGATGAAACTTTGGGTAGTTGTTCAGTACAGTTCCACGATGGTAACAAATGAATATAATATTTAAATTCTCACTTCTTGTGGGCTGATGGCCCAAATGAAGTTTTTTTCCTTATGTTAGCTTTATAAAAACTGAAAATCAATAATTCTCCTTTTTCCCGTGTAGGTAAAAACATGAAAATTTTGGCAGCTATTCGGTACACGTCCATGATGGTAACAGTTGAAAATAATATTTAAATTCTCACTTTCTGGGGGCCAGGGGGCCCGCATGTTGTTTTTCTTATTTTAACAAATTTACTCATTCCTAATCCTCTAACTTTCCGGAAGATGCATAAAACTTTGTTATGTTGTTGAATAGCCTCTTGCCGAGATTATTGGAATTTTTTAAAATTTAGAATTAAATTTCATGGAGCTGGGGGCCAAAAAATTCAATTTCTCCTTTTACTGAATATTGCAATTTTTCGTTTTTCCGTTTATGTAGAAACATGAGAATTTGGGAAGTTGTTTAGTACACTCCGGAAAATGGTATCACTCAGAGGGAGCCGGGGAGCCTCAATGTATTTTTTTTAAATATAAAAACTGATTCATCACTAATTTTCGGATTCCCCATGTAGTTAGAAGCATGAAACTTTAAGGAAACTGTTGAGTACACACCCGGGCTGGTAACAAGCGAAACAAATATTTAAATTGCCACTCAATGGGAGACGGGGAGCCAAATGTATTTTTTTCTAAAATACAAAGTTAATCACAAATTCTTAAAACATCCTGTGCAGGTAAAAGCATGCATATTTGGGATGGTAGCAGGCAAACTTATCACTCAATTGCAGTTTTTTCACCTTATATTAGCTAAATTACAAATAAACAAAAACTTTGGATACTCTGTAAATGCATTTTTTTAAAAACTCGGAAGATACAAATTTGAAGACCTATGTTAAAATTCGTTTGGTCAATAAAATAATATTTTTTCAATCTTTTGTGACCCTTGGCCCCTAATCTCTTTTTCGTTAACGTTTAAAACATTTTACCATTCGTTACCACTCTATTTTTTAAATCAAATTTGGACTAACAAACATATTCATCATGATCCAAATGGAAATAAGCTGTTGTTTTGAACTATACAATTTGCAACCATAGGGCCACGGACCCAAATTTTAGTTTTTAAAAATAAGTTTTAATTTTTAATAGCAAAAACACATTTTAGGACCGGAGACCGGTTTGTTATTTTTAACATTAGTTATGTAAAAGGTAATTTAAAAATTGTCTATTGAGTTAATGGATAAATTATTGAACAAAAGAGATTTTTAAAATAATACAATTTCCAATGGGGTTATGAACTTTTAACGTCTGTTCCAAGACGGTTTAGTTAATATATTTAGCATATCCATCACGATTTAGATTGAAATCAAAGGGATATTGAATTAGTGTTTACCGCTTCTAAGCGCTAACTGAAATCTTAAAATACCGCTGCAAAGCGCGGGTAATTAGCTAGTCTTTTATATACAGAGGCTCCTTCTATGCAGAAGGTAATTGCGTCCACAGACCATGACAGATGATCTGTTGGCAAGTGATGCAGTGGTCACAGGCCACGAATATTAGGGTTCCACGAATTACCCACCCGCCTAACTATTGTCTAGTTAGCTACCCATTCGGAGCTGGGTGACCCAAGGACTCCTTAGGCCACAGAAACAAATCCTTGCCTTCGAATGGATTCGAACTCGTGACCATCGGTACGCCAGTCGAGCGCGCTTGCCACTCGACCACCGTATCATGGGCTACCCTTTATGTAATATCCTTACGGGAGCTACCCTTGCGGGTGATATCCTTACGGGAGCTATCCTTGCGGGTGATATCCTTACGGGAGCTACCCTTGTGGGTGATATCCTTATGGGAGCTACCCTTTATGTGATTTCCTTACGGGGGCTACCCTTGTGGGTGATATCCATACGGGAGCTACCCTTGTGGGTGATATCCTTACGGGGGCTACCCTTGTGGGTGATATCCATACGGGGGCTACCCTTGTGGGTGATATCCTTACGGGGGCTATCCTTGTGGGTGATATCCTTACGGGAGCTACCCTTTATGTGATATCCATACGGGAGCTACCCTTTATGTGATATCTTTACGGGAGCTACCCTTGTGGGTGATATCCTTACGGGAGCTACCCTTATGGGTGATATCCTTACGGGAGCTACCCTTGTGGGTGATATCCTTACGTGAGCTACCCTTGTGGGTGATATCCTTACGGGAGCTACCCTTGTGGGTGATATCCATACGGGAGCTACCCTTGTGGGTGATATCTTTACGGGAGCTACCCTTGTGGGGGTCTATGATAGGACTATAGCGGTTATTTATGTAAGTGACACGTGTGGTGAAAGCAAACATTGTTCATGGTTAAAACATTCGATAATATCTACTTGATACACTTAGTAACAGACATTGCACATTACAATATGTATTCGTTGGTCTTATACGGCAAGGACATCTCAAATTAAAGTTTAATTTGTTTTAGTTATAATTAATAACACATTATAAGTAGATAGAATTTTTTTTTAAAAATATATATTATTTATTATTTTAAAAATAAAGTCAGATATATTTGCCTTCAAAAGTAATTATCTCCCTCGAAATCCTTTCATTTTAGTGAATATCATATTGGCCGAGTGAAAACAACGTCATCCTTAAACTTATTTGTCCACTCTAAAAATAGCTACGGTCAAGAGTTATGTTCCTTGCCTTTCTGTTCGTGCCATCCTCTCCGCCCGGGGGCGCCACACGTGGCACGTGACGTACAGCAGGGTGACATAGCCACCTATCCCCAAAGTCAGCCAGTACTTGTTATGTAAAGCGATTAGGACGTCGATCAGAGAGGCATTTGTCCAAGATGCCTGGCAGCCGAATATTTTCTGGTCATGGCAAGAGGACAACGCTCAGAATATGACAAAAGGGAATGTCTCCGAATATTTTTTTAGTGATTAAATAAATAACAAGTAAGTGCAACAAACCGAATCTTTTCGAGGTGAGCTTTTTCAGAGTTTTTTTTTTTTTAAAGTACCTTCAAATTTTCTAATTTTTCTTAGCGCTTTACAAATTTTTTAAAAATAAAATGTAGATCTACTTAAAAAATTAAGAGTAATTAAATATTAGTCGCAATACTGAGCATAAAACATTTGCTTAATGAAATTATATTATTTTGAAGCTGATAAAACGTTAATTTCCTGCCACGACAAGCGGTGCAATCACCTATTGATCGGAACAGATCAGGTTTTTATTTCCTTTGATACTACAAGATAAACAAATTTTTCTAAAATTTTTGGCTATAAAATAAAATTTAAAAAAAACAACAACCAAACGAATAGAATTTTAAGCCTTTGTCTCAACTAATAGAAAAAGAGTGAATTGAACTTCTTTTGTTTTATGTCCCGAAATATTAGATAAATTCTTGTCATAAATATACCCCCCCCCCCCAATTCTGGTCATAAATATTTTCCACAAACTCTAAATTCGGTATTGGTTCGAAACCAATAAAATATTACGCTATTCAAAACTGTATACACAGGTTCTGTGTCAGATATGCTGCCATTCCTGTCAGTCAGATACCTTTAGCCACATCAGTTTAGTGCCAGCTGTGACACACGTGCTGTTCTAACTAAGTACCTAATACTTAAAGAAGATACAACTGCGTGGATTGATTTCTCTGATTCCGTATTCGTAACTTACACCAAGGAATTCCGGCCGATGCTCCAACAGGCAAAGGATGCCGAACGACAGGGGCGTGACGAGAGACAGGGGCAGAGCAAAGCCTTGCGTCTGTAACATCACTTTACAGGCCGACTTTCCCATCTTGAAAATAATAATAAACTAATTATTGCAACGTCCGTCAGAGTTTGCAAATATGTTGTTGTTGTTTTTTTATTCAATCTGGAATTACAGTCAAAAACAATAAGATCTACTGCCTGCCCTCTTCACGCTGACATCTCAAAGATGGAAAAGTTAAGAGAAACAAACACACATTATATGCAATCTAGTGCTACCAGAAACATGGTGATAGAGTTTCATTTCTGAAACACCAGACTCACCTTGTAGCATACAACACTGGCAAACACATTAGCACAGGCCAGGAAAAAAGGAAGAAAGCTGTTACAACTGGGCACGTCCAGTAACCGTGTCCCGTCTGCGAGGGAAAGGTCCCCAAACAATGAACAATTTACTGCGGACCTGAGCTCGAAGAAAAATGTTTGCAGGCAGGCGTCACTTTTTGTGGTGTAGAAAAGTACAGCATATACTGTGAGGGAAAGATTATATAACATTATACTGTGAGGGAAAGATTATATAACATTATACTGTGAGGGAAAGATTATATAACATCATGCTGTGAGGGAAAGCTTATATAACATTTAAATTATGTTAAATCGTATTTTATAAACAATAATAATATTAATTTTAAAAAATTATAGATTTTTTGTTCGAAATGTCTTCAGGGACTTAAAATGTCGGCATCACAACCTAGTCCCCGTTACAGTAAAAATCACTTTGACTTCACGAAATAATCGAGTGGCCAAGTTAGTAGTGAAGTCCTATAATAGGCCAAGAAATTGTGTGACGGCCAAAATAAATGGAGCGGGTAGTCTAGGCTACAAGCTGGTGCTTGTTAAAAAGCGTAAACTCAAACGAACGGAAACTTGTGTCACGTGCAGATACGTGATGGTGTCAACAAACTCGAGGCGGATATTCAGTATTTAAAAGATGTAAAGACTTTTGAGCTTTATAAGGTTTCCTGGGCTGTAATGAAAAGTCTTAATATTCTATTCAAACGTCAGCGCTGATGATTCAACCCCATCCCCCACACACATACACATATTTTACCCTTCTGATAGAAGATTTTGAAATTCTTTCAAATCGTATTCTATTTTAAAATCCTTTATATTAACTTGTGGTGTCTGAGCCGTACGACCGACCGACCGTACGTCCGACGGAACGACCTTGTCGAAAAAACTTTGGATCGATTTTTAAGCCACTTTCTCATAAGCTAGCGAGCTGAAATTTTGCAGGCAGACTCATGATTTTAAAATTATTTTATTTATCTCTTTATATCATGTTAATTTTTTGAGATAGAGCGTTGTGGTGCGTAATATGTTCAACAACCTTTCCTGTCGCGCAATAAGGTTCGCATTACATTGACATTACTTTTTAAAAAATATTCACGATCGGTGCGCATTATATTAAACACGTTTTACGAGACATAACTAGAATTTTTGTATTACCGGATTATTGTTTTGCCCTGCGTATTATAATGAACATCCTTATAGTTAAGTCTCATATATAATAGATTTATAGTGAAAAACTTGTTTTTTTTTGCGTGTTTTTTTAAATTTAAAAAAAATACAAGCTCAAAAAACCAAACAGAAGTGTCTTATCCACTATTCCAATTTATATTTAGGGAATAGATATAAAGAGGTCAAGGGGAGAGGCATCAATATTGTAAATAATTCAGCGGCGTCGAAAATTGTGCAGTGGCGTACCCAGTGTGGGTCGGATAACCCTAATAACATATGCTATTCAGCAGCATATTATCCTATCTTATATGTTACAGACGCTCCTTCTGCACAGAAGATTATTTGTAGAATAGCTTTACCTCACTGCGTGCCACGAACAACAGATACAGCTGTGAGACCGACTTTCAGAAGGGCAATATACCAAATTCATATCATTAATATGTAAGCCAAGGAATACGTTTGATGGTTAGCCTTACATCCGATTATAGAGCAGGCAAAAGAACGCATTTAATTATCATATGTTTGTTGGTATAGTAGTGCACCGAGTTAAGTTCGAACCTATGTTTGTTGTTATAGCTTTACACCGAGTTAAGTACGAACCTATGTTTGTTGTTATAGCTTTACACCGAGTTAAGTATGAACCTATGTTTGTTGTTATAGGTGTACACCGAGTTGAGTAGTACTCCAAGTTAAGTACGAATCCATGTTTGTTGGTATAGCTTTACACCGAGTTAAGTACGAACCTATGTTTGTTGTTATAGCTGTACTCAGAGTTAAGTACGAACCCATGGTTGTTGTTATAGTAGTACTCCAAGTTAAAGTACGAACCTAAGTTTGTTGTTATAGTATTACACCAAGTTAAGTACGAACCTATGGTAAACACCACCTTCCACAAACTCATAATCAGCCGGATTTTAGTCTTCCCGCGTCTTAACAACTTGGCCAACTTGGCCAACACACCGGGTACTTCGTCTGTGGCCTGCGTCCAGGATGTGACGTAGTTCTCCCAGTTTTCAACAGAAATGCAGACCAATGAGAGCGGCAGGAGGATCACCATAGGAACAGACTGACCCTGCGTGAATTCTGCGTACGTCCACAAAGAAATGACCGCTGCTTGGATGAGAAAGGCGACCACGTCCAGTGTTCTCAGACTCCAGTATCTGGAAATGTTATTTCACATGAGGAATTAGAGCATCGAAATTATGTGCACATTAGTCAAACAAAGCAATATATATAAATAAATCAATAAAACATGTCTAAACAATAAACAACATACAACGCTATGTTAATGATCTAATACAGTGGTTTCAAAAATGGTGCGTACTGGACCCCAGGGGTCCCTGGAACCGTTTAGAGGTCCGGGGAAAATTCAAATTGATTTGGGGGTACCTGAATACATCAGGGGGTCCGCACAAGGTTAAACATAACGTATTAGAAGTGCGATCCAGTTTTTGTGAATAAGAATGCTTAAATAAATAATAATAAACAAAATAGTATCTGAATTTAATGCAGATCTTATGGGTTATCATTCAGGGAATACAATGTTGTTTTCCATAGAAGAGAAAGTAGAACTACGGTAATTTCCACAGCTATAACCAATCAAAATAGTTAGTTTTTTTGAAAATTTAAGTTTGATGCGTAAAAATGCGGAATTCCTAGAAGTAGGTCAGAAAAAAACAATTGTTTAATGTGAAACGACGATTTTCGATGTTTTGGGGAATTTTATGTATCTAAATTTTATCCTATCATCAAATTATTTTTTTCAAAAGGGCTTTACTGCAGCATTCCACTAAAAAAAATTAACAATCATTAAAAGTGGTTAGTTACAACAGATATGAGAATGAGTGAGCCTAAGTAAAAATGCAGACACTACAACATTGTTAAATATTTTAATTATGGCTAAATGTTTGGAAACGGTTATGATAGGTCAAACGTTATTTTTTTCTGAATGTAGAGATTTTTTTAGAGTTTAAGCTATACCCTTCACTTTATGGCATATTTAAAACAAGCTGTAGCGAATGTTTTTGCTGTACAGTGTGTCTTTCATCGACATTATTTATACGCAAAAAATTTTTAATGAAAGTTTGCATGGACCTCTTCATTATGTTATTAGAGCAGTTAATAAAAATACAAATAAATGCCTTCAATAACATATTATTTGCTGAACATCGTTTTGAAAATTATGAAGACTATAAACGTTTATTTAATATTCACACAGAAGTAAGTTGGTTATTACACATTGCATAATTAAATTGATTTTATACTCTCTTTGATTCAGTAGTGAAATTACTTTAAATCAAAGACAACACAGTCGTACACAATTAACAAAATAAAATAATGAAATATCCTTTTATGACTGATTTATTTGCAAAAACGACACAAGTCATTTGAACTAAGAGGAGAATGTTCTGTTGCACACACACACACACACACACACACACACACACACACGCACACACGCACGCACACGCACGCACGCACGCACACGCACGCACGCACACACACACACAAACAACCGACTAGATATTAGTGCTGTTGGGGGAGTTGTTATTGCTACTCACAAACATTGAGTCGGACACTCATAAATGTAATAACGTTCATCCAAGTCATTAATTGTTTCAATTTTTAATTTAAAGATGTTATTTCAATAAATACTTGTTCATCAAAATATTGCTTTTTTTAGATTAGATTTATTTTTACTTTGTATTTATGCAGTTTTTTCACTTTGGGGTCCATGGGCAAGTTTTGACTCTAATAAGCGGTCCATGGGTAAAAAAAACTCTAAGAACCACTGATCTTATATGATAAATGACTGAATAAATCTTTCAGGGCTTAAGGAATTTATATAGGGGAAAAACTATGAAATTTCGGAATAAAGCACAATTTATAGTTTAATTTTAAAAAATAATTTAAAAGTAAGACATCTCCTGTACTACTTTTTAGCCAATGATTTAGTTGTCAGTCAGTACTATACAACATTTTGCATAAATTAATATTTTTAAAAAAAGTATCTTACGCTATTATATCTATTATCTCTAGATCTCACAATTTTTAAAAACCCGTAAAAGCCCAAGTTTTTTTTTACTACAAATTCTTTATATCCGAGACATAAATATACAGATGTTCATTATAATACGCAGCGCAAGACAATCCAAAAATACAAAATTTTAGTTATGTCTCGTAAAACATGGTTAATATAATACGCACCGATCGCGAATATACTTTTAGAAAGTTATTTTCAATATAATACGCACCTTATTGCGTGACAGTAAAGGTTGTTCAATATAATACGCACCAAGACACTAGCACAGAAATTGACATGTTACATTGAGATAAATAAAGATAATCTGAAAATTCAATAATTTAATAACAGTACATTCGATCGATCTTAAACTTCGATACATCATTTTTAATCATCGCCACGAGTCTGTAAAATTTCAGCTCTGCAGCATACGGGGAAGTGGGTTAAAAATCGATCCGAAGTATTTTCGGGATTCAAGCAAGGCCTCAGACACCACAAATAAAGGATATAAAGGATTTATAAATAATCTAATCTTAAGCTATTGCTTGTGTCTCTTACCTTCTGAGCGCACACTTTTGCTGACTCGTGGTATCATCTCCGTCGTGAGTGGGTGGAGGGCTGGCAAGTGATATCTTGGGGATGAGAGCCCCAAGCATGGAAGGCACAGCTGCCGTACAGGCAAGATACATGCTGCCTAGCAACGGATGATGACGTGGCAGGATGTAGAAGACGAGCGTGCACAGACCGAACGAGTGGAGACTCTCTTGGACCAAGGCCTGGGGCGTGGACAGGACAGTTATATAAGGACAATGGACATATTGGACAGGTTGACATGTGAAAATTACAATTAAACACAGACATATTGGCCAGGTGGGCATGTGGAAATTGCAATTAAACACAGACATATTGGACAGTTGGGCATGTGGAAATTGCAATTTAACACAGACATATTGGACAGGTGGACATGTGGAAATTGCGTTTAAAGTTTGACAGATTGGCCACATGTGCTCGTACAAAGAAATTTAAATATAGAAGTTTGCAAGGTGTCTTGGTTGATTTGACTTTTAAAAACGGACGTTTAGGCCAGGTGGGTTACCGGATTTGCCGTGTATATAAGGACTTGTCAAAGTGGGTTGGTCTAGATCAGTGCTTCTCAAATTGTTTAATATGGGGGACCAGCGAGAATTTTTCCATCACTCCAGGGACTGGTGCACTATTTTAACCGTACTGACGTGGTAGCGAAATGTAATTTATCTTTTTATTTGTTTCATTGTATTTGTTTATTGCTCAAAAATTGACATATTCTATATGGTTAAAATTAAGGGTTGTTAATGGGAGAATTAAAATTATATTCTTCTGTCCTTTCTTGACAACTTCTGTGGACCGGCGATAATGACCCATGGACTGGCTACGGTCCGCGGGCCACCACCGGTCCGCGGACCACCAATTTGAGAAGCACTGGGTCTAGATGGCATGTTAATATTGGATATTTATTTACCAGGTGGCTTTGACGGGATGACATTTAAATATGCACAAATTTTAGAGATGGGTTTGTACAGATGGCAAACATCTATTGTAAATACTAAATATGATTATTTTTTTTTCATTTTCATTTTTATTTTATTAGTGTCATGTTTTTCTTTAACATGTTATAATTTACAAACAATGTTTTTAATTGGCGTTTTCTTCAAAAAAGGTGAGTATATATATTTTAAATTGCTTCAACGTTGATTTGAAATGTTTCAAATTTTCCTTTATATTGGTTTGCCGGTGATACGTATATGAGAGTAGACGTGAAACTTTTTTACTTGCCAGCAGCAGACCTGTTGTCGTCATCCTTCCGGTTATTTTGAAAACAACTTTCCACAGTGTAGAGATGAAAGTAAAGACATAAGGTGCAACGATGATAAAAATGGCCGCCCAGATCCACTTGACGTCTGTTTCAGCAAGAGTTATCCCGCTGGGGGTTCGTTTTGATGACGTAAAATGTTTTGGGAAGAAATCGATTTCCGTCCAGTTTGAGTTTTTGGGTCGGAGATAAAATGTGATGACCATTAAACTGACCCTGGCGAATGTAGCGGAAGACAACACAAGGAGAAATGAGATCAAAATGAATGAGATCTTGAGAACCACTCTCGCCCGGTAACCGGATTTGCTTTCGGAATATGACGTCACATCGTCTCCGGGGCTGGCGTAGAACACATCCCATCTTTTGCGCTTTCTTGAACAGAAGAAAATGAAAGTTTAATTTGAAGTTTCATTTTCATATAAGTATAAGTTTGGATAAATTGAATTCTACGGGGTTTTACCTTTTCAATAGGGTGAAAGTAAAGGGCAGCTAGTTAGTAACTGATAACAAACAAGCCATAGATATGAACAAACTGCATTTTTTTAAAAATGATTAAAGCACACGTCTTCACGCAATGAATTTTTATGCTTCAGCAAAACTTGCACGTGGATCTTGAAATCAAGACCCTCTTAAAAGTGTGTGTAATGTTAACGTTAAACTAAAGACCCTCTAAAAATTTTGTGTAATATGAACGTTAACTCAAGACCACTCTTAAAATTATGTGTAATGTGAACGTTAAACTCAAGACCCCTCTTAAAATTATGTGTAATGTGAACGTTAAACTCAAGACCCCTCTTAAAATTATGTGTAATGTGAACTTTAAACTCAAGACCCCTCTTAAAATTATGTGTAATGTGAACGTTAAACTCAAGACCCCTCTTAAAATTATGTGTAATGTGAACGTTAAATTCAAGACCCCTCTTAAAAGTGTGTGTAATGTGAACGTTAAACTCAAGATCCCTCTTAAAATTATGTGTAATGTGAACGTTAAACTCAAGATCCCTCTTAAATCTTTTTAATGTGAGTGTTTAACTCAAGACCTTTCCTAAAATAATGTGTATTGTGATCGTTAAAAACAAGACACTTTATAAAACTATGTGTATCATCGAGGTGAGCTTCGAGAACTTCATTTGACCGTATAAGATATTTGTAAATATCTTAATAAGTGGCCCAAATACGGCGCCTGGGACCAACCGTGACCCCAATAAAATGTAACGGTACCTTGGTAGCTCAAAATTAGGATTGCGATGGTTCTCAACATGGACCAACCGAAAACCGCCCCGGACATTCGCCCCGGCCGGATATCGGGTTTTTCGGAAGTATTCGCCTTGGCAAATAGTGCCCACGAAAATTGCCGAATGCCAAATATCTAAAAATACATTAATAATATAGAATTTGGGATTCGATAAATATGAAGATTAGTATAATTAAAAATTGTTAAATATATTAAAATAAATGAAATTAAATTATACAAATTGAATAATTTCAAATTATAAAGATATTAAGTTAATAAACTAATTTTCCACTACAATTTCTTGTTTAGCTACTTCTAGCAATCTGTGTTATAACTTACTTCTTTCGGTTCATCTCTTACTTTTGTGTCATAACTTACTTTTTATCTGTGTCATAACTTACTTTTATCTGTGTCATAACTTACTTCTGTGTCATAACTTACTTTTTATCTGTCATATATTACTTTTATCTGTGTCATATCTTACTTTTATCTGTGTCATATCTTACTTTTATCTGTGTCATATCTTACTTTTATCTATGTCATTATATTATCTTACTTTTATACCTTTATCTGTATCATAACTTACTATTATCTGTGTCATATTTTACTTTTATTTGTGTCATAACTTACTTCTGTATCATAACTTACTTTAACTGTGTCATAACTAACTTCTAACTGTGTCATAACTAAAATTCTAACTGTGTCATAACTAACTTCTAACTGTGTCATATAATTAACATACTTTAACTGTGTCATAAATTAATTTTATCTGTGTCACATCTTACTTTTATCTGTGTCATATCTTACTTTTATCTGTGTTATAACTTACTTATATCTGTGTCATATCTTACTTTTATCTGTGTCATATCTTACTTTTATCTGTGTCATAACTTACTTTTATCTGTGTCATAACTTATTTCTGTGTCCTAACTTACTTATATCTGTGTCATATCTTACTTTTATCTGTGTTATATCTTACTTTTATCTTTGTCATATCTTACTTTTATCTGTGTTATATTTTACTTTTATCTGTGTCATAACTTACTTTTATCTGTCCCATATCTCACTTTTTTCTGTGTTATAACTTACTTTTATCTGTGTCATAACTTACTTTTATCTGTGTCATATCTTACTTTTATCTGTGTCATATCTTACTTTAATCTGTGTTATAACTTACTTTTATCTGTGTCATAACTTACTTTTATCTGTGTCATATCTTACTTTTATCTGTGTCATATCTTACTTTTATCTGTGTCATAACTTACTTTTATCTGTGTCATAACTTACTTTTATCTGTGTCATAACTTACTTTTATCTGTGTCATATCGTACTTTTATCTGTGTCATAACTTACTTTTATCTGTGTCATATCTTACTTTTATCTGTGTCCTGTCTTACTTTTATCTGTGTCATAACTTATTTCTGTGTCCTAACTTACTTATATCTGTGTCATATCTTACTTTTATCTGTGTCATATCTTACTTTTATCTGTGTCATATCTTACTGTTATCTGTGTCATATCTTACTTTTATCTGTGTCATAACTATTTCTATCTGTGTCATAACTTATTTCTGTGTCCTAACTTACTTTTATCTGTGTCATAAATTACTTCTATGTCAAAACTTACGTTAAAGATGGCTGTTTCACCGTAGAGCTCTCGTTACTATCAGCTTTATCACCACTACTCGTGTCCGCCTCAGAAGACACAACACCGGCCACACCATTCTGATCACCCCGTCCGTTATCAATCTCATCGCCCCCATTGTTGCTGTCCTCTTCTGGGATGTCGTCACTCAGTGGATCACGTGTAAACGCCCGGTTGACGTGACCAGTTCCATTGCGTCTCGAGTTCCCTTGTTCCACTTTAAATGTTCCTGGCAGGGAACCCCTTCTTTGATTAGAACCACGCGAAAAGGTGGAAAGCTCTATGTCCGATGACATCATCAATCAAAGAATTAAAACTCTTAATTCTTAACTTAATCGTACTTATATCTTCTTGATTATTTCTGAAAATCGGCTGCCACCAGTTTCCAGTTACAAGCCTCGATATGTTGGAGAAAGCGATGCTGTATTTTGAGACTTTAATGTTTTATTAAGTTTTATAAAATAGATATGTGAACGTTATACTCAGTTTTTGAGTCATTTAATCAATGGACATTGCCTCACCTGTTATGCTATCCATTATATTATTAAATAAGAAATCCGTGTTATGCCATATAATAATTCGTTAAAACTAGATTGCACTTTAAGCTCCGAAAAGATCAAATTTTCAACTTTTGGGATATTCTTAGTTGGTTTGTTCGTAATTTAAAATATTTTAAAAAAATAATAAGATCACAGCGCAAACAACCGTTTCCTTGAAAAAAAAAAACTGTTATAAATGAACAAGTCTACACACATGATTTGTTGAAACTCTTGAAGTAAACACAATTTTTTATTATCACATGAAACTCACAAAGTCATCCAAAGACAATAACTGAACCACGCTCCTCGAGGTAGCGTCCACCAGAGATAGAGATATGGTGGACGATATTGGTTTTAGGTGTTTAATTACGTATGTGGCGGGCTAGAGATAAAATACCAGGATGCTTATGTCACGGCTGAACGGTTAAACCAGAGTTTCCGAGTAAGGACAAAATCTAAGTTACTTCCACTACGATAGCAGTCTTTTCGGGGTCTTTTCTCTGGAAGCCAGGGACGTGGGAAGCTGGAAATATTGGTACGCTTAAAACTTTTAAATTTTCATTGAAAATTGTGTCTCCCTTCAAATAGTGTTAATTGGAATTGTTTTTAGACGGGTCTATCTGTAATTGGCATGGCTCGGTCATGTGTTGTGACATGATAGTTGGCATAACTCGGTCATGTGCTGTGACATGATAGTTGGCATAACTCGGTCATGTGCTGTGACATGATAGTTGGCATGGCTCGGTCATGTGCTGTGACATGATAGTTGGCATGGCTCGGTCATGTGCTGTGACATGATAGTTGGCATGACTCGGTCATGTGCTGTGACATGATAGTTGGCATGGCTCTGTCATGTGTTGTGACATGATAGTTGGCATGACTCGGTCATGTGCTGTGACATGATAGTTGGCATGACTCGGTCATGTGCTGTGACATGATAGTTGGCATGACTCGGTCATGTGCTGTGACATGATATTTGGCATGGCTCTGTCATGTGCTGTGACATGATAGCCTGACAAAAATCATCCTTCAGGGCACTTAACAAAGGGGCCGGCGCAGAGATATGCAGCGGAAATGTTGGCTTGACAACATAAAAGGGGGGACAGGTCATAGGTTGAATGAATTACTGGACGCCGCTCAAGATAAACAAATATGGAGATCGTTGTCTGTTGATGTGTCCACGTGCCTGCCCTCCCCAAACGACCGCATCGGTCTCTGGACTTATAATGATGATTTGTAATTTCATTATATGCATATCAGTTTTCCATTACGCTAATAATTAACATGACTTGTCTATAGAAGCCCCACGTGATATAGTATGAGAAAAAGGAAAATTGCAGTAAATCTTGCGAGGCAGCTTGAAAAACCTTATATGGTCCGTGTATGACGAGGTGTCAAGGTTTATGGTCTATGTATGACGAGGTGTCAAGGTTTATGGTCCACGCACAATGTGGTGTCAAGGTTTAAGGTCCACGCACAGTGAGGTGTCAAGGTTTATGGTCCACGCACAATGAGGTGTCAAGGTTTAAGGTCCACGCACAGTGAGGTGTCAAGGTTTATGATCAACGCATGCGTTGTCAATGCGAATTAACCACGCATGATGACGAGGTTCGAGTAGAGGTGTTACATGTTGTCTGACAAATTAGTTAACACTTCAGTGATTGGGGTCATCAAATAAACCACGGTAAAGGTGAACAGTTTTAAACATGGTCACACTGAGTAGTCAGATAATGTTTTGTCATTCTGAATGGGATCTAGAGACTTTATTAAACTGACATTTCACAAACTCAGGTCCAGTCATTAATCTTTTTAAAAAATTCATGTGCTTGGGTCCAACCATTATTGTAATGACATTTCATGAGCTCGGGTCCAAGTTATCTTGAAACAAAGCGGCACAGCGTAATCTTCGTGTCTGTATATGTTTAAATTTAGCCCATTAATTTGTTGGTGGGTAATACCCTGCAAGATTACAAAGATAACACATTGTAGGATCGTGAAATTCTCGGTATCATATAGGATGGTGACTGAAGAGTTTTTAAACTTATCTTCTTATCTCATTTAACATAGGCGCTCCTTCTTTGCAGAACATTACTGCGTCCCGAGCTTATCCATGGTTTATGTTTCAATTATAGTTTTATTTTTTTTATTGTGTGTTAGTTTCATGGAAGAAACCCATTCTATGTCCGAACTCCAGACGGGAAGAAGAACCGATTTGTGTTTATACCTGCTTGCCGAACAAGAATGAGATATGAAAGCCTTATCATATGGCAAAACCTGACTTACAAAACAATTTTCCAAGTTTTTTTACGCCTTAAAATATAATTTAAAAAAAAATTAAGTTGTAAAACAAGGTCTCGGCGATGAAGCTTTAAAAGTCGTTTTTTTAAAAATTAAATGGGAAACATTAATTTGTGTAATTTTACTTCTTTTGTTAATATAAGTGTTAAAGTTACTTATTTTATTAATATAGTTTAAGTGTTAAAGTTTATAGGTAAAAATTTACACTACAAGACGAGGTCTCGGAGCGGAAGTTTTAGAAAATCATTTTTTAAAAATTAGAAAAAGGTTAGAATTAAATTTTGTGTTACAGTATTTAATGCTTGAATGCTTTATGCTAAAATAAGTCAACTGTTTTCTATTTGATATGTCAAGTGCTGGGTACAGTAAGTACTATAAAATATCCCCTTTGCAGGTTATAACGGACTATGAGGCAAACTGAAGTAGCGTTCACAAGTTTTATTGGCCACCATTAACGAGCAAAGGATTGCGGTGGGGGGGGGGGCTTTGCCAGTACCGAGAATAGAGCCCGTGACTCTCTTCTGTCTCGGTTCGGCAGTCCAGCGCGCTACCACTAGATCACCGCGGCCGTTACAGCAAGAGCTTCTTAAATAAACTAAGTGTTTGCTACAGTAAGTGCTTGTTAAAGTAAATGCTTTTTACAGTATGTGCTTTTTCGCAGTAAGTGAAGTTACAGTAAGCAGTGGCGTCACTCGGGGTGCGGTGGGGGAGGGCACCCACAGCTGACACCATCCCAAGGAGTGACACCACCACGCAAGATTATGTATGTTCACGTTATTTGGCACTGAAAGACTCGGAGGAGTTCTATGGGGTAAGTCGTGAGGGGGTGAGAGGAGTTCTATTGGGTAAGTCGTGAGGGGGTGAGAGGAGTTCTATTGGGTAAGTCGTGAGGGGGTGAGAGGAGTTCTATGGGGTAAGTCGTGAGCGAGTGAGAGGAGTTCTATGGGGTAAGTCGTGAGGGGGTGAGAGGAGTTCTATGGGGTAAGTCGTGAGGGGGTGAGAGGAGTTCTATGGGGTAAGTCGTGAGGGGGTGAGAGGAGTTCTATGGGGTAAGTCGTGAGGGGGTGAGAGGAGTTCTATGGGGTAAGTCGTGAGGGGGTGAGAGGAGTTCTATGGGGTAAGTCGTGAGGGGGTGAGAGGAGTTCTATGGGGTAAGTCGTGAGGGGGTGAGAGGAGTTCTATGGGGTAAGTCGTGAGGGGGTGAGAGGAGTTCTATGGGGTAAGTCGTGAGGGGGTG
>MUZC01000088.1:427137-438269 GCA_002072015.1 Radix auricularia | reverse complement strand
TTCAAAAGTTAACGATGAAATTTAATTTAATCGACAACAGCCCTAATATATATATATATATATATATATATATACATATATAGGACAGTGGCAAGGTGGTGTCCCATCGGTGTGATAAGGAAGCTGTGAACTTTGTGTGGTCATACCAAGTAACCAACGTTGACAATAGATAACCCCAGAAAGTCATCACGTGTGGAAGGCAAGTGAACTCCGTAATGGCCATGATCGCAAGGACCGCTAAAGAACAGGTGTATAGACAAATGTTGACCAGGAATGTAATCTCTAGGACGCGCGGAAGTAAATGATAATATTGGGGGGAAGTGGGGGGGGGGAGAACACCGAAGCATTTTTGAGAAGTATTTCGGATATCGCGACTATTTCCGCCTCGCCACCAAATACTCCTGAATTATACATGTACTGAGCGTATTGTTGAGAGTGTATGTCTACGTTTCTGTCACTGAGAACAACAGAGAGCTTATCGCCGAAATTATTCCAATGTTGAGAAACAAACATAACAACCATGTTTCCAAGCTAGAGAGCAACAACTCCGTCTGTGATCTTTTCCGAGTAATATGCGACCGATGGAAAAAAAAACAGTTACCTGATGAAGGAATTGGTATAACATTGAACGAAACTCCTTCCCCCCTCCCCATCAGTGGCGTAGCTAGGGTCATGTGCGCCCGGGGGCAAGACACAAATTCTGCGCCCCTTGACGGACCGAAAAATTCTGGGGGCTCACTGAGCCCCCAAGAAAAATTTGAAATTTTACGGTTTATATGGTTCATTTTTTGAAGCAAATGATATTTTAATCAAATACAATACAGACTAATAATTCTCTATACGATTATAAACAATTTATTTGAAAAAAAAATACCCTACTAATTATACATGACTCGAATAGACATAATCTAAAATAAATGGATCTTCCTTGATTTGAATGTCGTCAATCTCGCTGTTAAAATTGATATTCTCAAGTGTTCTCTTTCGATGCTAAGGATTGCAAGATCATCCAGACGATCTTGATCCATTGAAGCACGTAATTAAGACAAAATAAGGTTTACTTTGCTGAAGGACCGCTCACAGCTTTTAGTTGAAACAGCAATTTTTAGAAGTATTTGAATTGAAATGCGCAGATTCGGAAATACGTCATCTCCATATGAAACAATAAAATCGAGAAGATCCAAAGTAGTTTCCGGTAGAACTTCAGTCCGGGTACTGAGCATCTTTTTTTAGTATTTGATTTCATGTTCACAATTCGTAGAAATTAGCAAAATCTAAGCAATTATAACGAAGCGTATCGACTTTTGTTTCAGCAAGAAGAGATTTGACGTCTAGTAACTAGTAAAAATCCAAATTTGTTGTTTAGGTTGTTTAAGACGTAAAATCCGTATTGATATCTCCTGTTGGGGTTTATCAATTTCGCTGTTCATAGCAGGTGCAATTTCTTCTTATGGAGAAAGTTCTGCATCTCTTTTTAATTCTCGAAGGCATCCTCCGATGTCGTCTAATCTTCTGTCAAACTCGATTCTCCAAGTTGTGCATTTCCGGTGATAAATAAGATACTAAACCTAGATTTTCTCGGGCATTTTGTTGGTGTTTTTTCTAACAGTTGATCCTACTGAGCAACAAGTTTTATTCACGATGGACAGGAAAGAAAGGCGGTGCCTGATGTTTCATATGAAAGGAATCCAACTTGCTCTGACACTCCGATACAAGCCCGTGAGAGGAGAGACCTTCCCTCCCCTCTCTGACTTTACTCCCTCCACATGAGAATTGGGGAAGTACGATTTATCTTTTTAAAGAGTCACAACATGCAGCAAAGGGACGCGTATTAACCATTCTGTTAGCCAGTGGTTTTCAACCTTTTGAGATTCCAGGACCACTTGAAAAATATGTGCCTTAACTACGGGCCACTACTAAAAATTATTTCTGCATTTTCTGGTTTTTCGGTGATTTCGTACAATTTATCAAACATCTCAAAGTTACCTTGAAATAATTTTTTTTTTCAAAGATCAAGCTTTTTCGTAAAAGCAGACATTCTGTCACTGAGAGTCATATAATGTATCTGCTTTCCTTGCCAAGTGGAATTAAGTTTATTGAGCTTTTCAAAAATTTCAGCCAAGTAAGCCAGAACAGCAACCCATTAGCCATGGTTCAAACTATCAACAAGCTTTAATGTGAGTTATTTCTACATGAAAATCTCTTACGTCATCGCGTAATTAAAACAGTCAGATAACCAGCGAACTTCAGTATACATTAGTAACTGTTAACGTTCGAGATTCATATTCAAACATAAGAAATCAAAGAGGAGAGAATTTAATTGACGAGCTTGATAAAATTAAAAACCATTATGGCCAGATCAGAAATATATTTAAGTCTGCGTTAATTCTTTTACTTGCTAGTCTATCTCGATTAATCCTACAGTGCGTAAATTTCATGCTTCTCTCACGGACCACCTGGCAAATCTTCGCGGACCACTAGTGGTCCGTGGACCACAGGGTGAGAACCACTGCTTTAAGCCACTCCTTTTTCTTGTCTTGGTAATTTTGGTTGCTTTTAGTGTCGTCTAAGGTAGCTCTATTAAAAGAATCGTATTGGTCTCTTACTGCTCACTACCATCAACTCACAGTTTTTTAAATTTTAAAAAAACCACATCAGCAATCCTACATTAGGATGTGTCATTTATTTATGAGTAGAATGGCGCCCCTTAACGCTCAATGGGGGCGCCTAAATCATGTTTAACAACTGTTTTGTAATAAAGATATGTTCGGAGCTCCAATATTCAATCTCGTAAACGTATTTGGGATACATTTGTTTACATTAAAATGAAATTAAATAATGAGTTTTAATACTCATTTTGGCGCCCCCCTAACGTGGCGCCCGGGGGCATTCGCCCCCCCCTGCCCCCCCTCGCTACGCCACTGCTCCCCACGAAATACACGCGTAGCGGTGTTTATGTTCGCTAAGAAATGGGGAGAGAACGGGCATGAACATAAAACATTTTTTTTGTTTAATTTTAAATGTTGCCGCTGGAGCATGTCAAGCGGATGTAATAACCAATACACAACGAAATACTTGTACTCTGTGAAGGTACAACGAAATTGAAAGCAAAAAGCATTGCTGGTCTCAAGACATTCCCCACCCCTCCACTACCTTCGCTTGCCACCCATTAACACTGATTATTTGACCCCGGCGAGGGTCATTGGCCATGCTTGTTTGCACACACTCGTTTAAGTGAAATAAGGAGGGGGCAAGGGGAGGGTTAGAGAGTCGGCGTGCAATCGGGGTGTCCTGCATGGTTGGGCGACGTAGAGAATTATATCTACAGATAGATGACCATTGTTGATAGGAACTTAAATGAATCAAATCTTTTGTGGCGCAATACTTGTCAAAAGCTAGACACGATCAGTGTATTTTGTGACGAAACTGATAAAATGCAAACTGCCGATTTTAATACTTATGGAAATTAACAATTTTTGTATTATACAGAAAGACGGGTATTTCTAATTTCGTAAGGTGCCGTCCTTAAATGCCGTCACTCATTTTTTTACCGATTGGCACACCCTCCCTATCGTCACACGTTGTCACAAAAAGTTAGACCCCCCCCAAAAAAAAAATTAATAATAATAATAATAATAATAATAAAAAAATTACGTAACAAAGCTTTACCGTACTTTACCACCCACCCAAAATAAAAACCTTTTTTCTATTTAAAAATGAGCAAGTTTCAAATCTTTTTTTTTTGTAATTTAAATATTTATTTAGTGTTAGGCTGCACTCTCCTATCGTAACACGCGTCAACCTATGTAAAACGTCAATAAATAAATTGTAAGCAATCAAATATTTAAGTGAAACTTTCATTTGAAGATGTATATTTGACGTGACGTCATAATTCTTAAATTCCCCCCCCCCCCCCCTCGTCACACGTCGTCACAAATCTGTGAAGCCCCATAGATGCGTGGCGTCGTTTATAGGCAGCCCCAAACTAAAATTGACCACAAAACGTAGAAGGCCATTGCTAAGGGCGCACCCTCTGGCAGTCAAAGGTACGCGAGGGCAATCAAGCCGTGACAGCCACCGTCACAGCTAGGAGCTAAGAGAGAAGCGACAGGAGAAAGATGGAAGGGGGGCGGGGCAGATGAACAGGATCTTGATGAAATTAAAATTATTTTTTTAGCTAATTGTTATTGTTTTTTCTTTGAAGTGTTTTTGTCAAATCGTGTAAGCTTTCGTAACTTGATAAATGATTTATTCAGGAGATCCTTGTAAACTGTGATCCGTTCAAAATATTCGTTCTGCGTCAAAGTCAACTAACATGACAAATTCAATCATTCGGCCTGCATCAATGTCAACATCAAAGTCATCTAACAATGACTAACATGATAAATTCAGTCATTCGTATTTGAAAAGGAAGTCACCGAGTCAAAACGTGCACTTCGTTAAAATAAGGGGCGGGGTGATAGGTAGTACCCTGTGCGACCTAACTTGTGGGCGTAGGGTCAGTGAACAGTTCCTGGTCACCCATTCAGTCTCATTTGACATGGGCGTAGCCCGGGACCCCGGGCCCCCCCCCCCCCCCATCCGATGTGCAGCACCCCAGCTAGTTCATGTGTAATGGCCGTTGTAAATTAACCCCGGCATTTATTCCAAGCAACTGTCGCCGCAAGTGGGGAAAATGGATGGTTATATCAGTATCAAATCATATGAGTTAAACATTCTACCTAAATGTGTTAATGCGAAAAAAAAAAAGCGAAAAAAAAATAAAGAAAAAATTTTCTACGAAGATGAGAAAATACAAAAAATGATTAAATAAATTTTAAAATTCTTATCAGATAATGATTTTGTTAAATAAAAAAAATACTTGTTAATAACAAATCGAATAATCATAATTTAAAAAAAAATTAATTGATAATTTCAAATTCAGAAATGATAAAAACTAGAGATTAATACCCAAAAATGATTTTAAAAAATAGAAACCAAATATTTGTACACAAAACATAAAATAATATCTAAACTAAATATTAATTCTAAAGTCTGATCAGTTTCTCCTCTTATTCTAAATTAATACAAACCACAAACCGAACGCTGGGTGAGATTTTTATTAGTAACTTTTGTATAAAGCAACCACATACAAAATTATTCAAGTTTTTAATATTTTGTTACGAGAGATTTTGTATGAAGAATTGTTTTGAAAGGAAATAATGCTAATAACATGATTATTTATTTTAAAAAAATATATTTAATACATATTTAAAAAATAATTTTGATGTAAAATGTTTTAGTCTAACTACGTACTATCAAGTAATTACTACATTCCTACTGAATAAAATGCCTACATTCTAGCTGCATTCACTGAAGCAGTTTTTCCCCGTGAACCACTGCACTAAAGTAATAACTACGTCTCTATTATATCAATGTCTATATTCTAGATACATATAATAAAGTAGTTAGTAGGTATCTAATGTAGCAATGTCTATATTCTAGCTACATATAATAAAGTAGTAATTAGGTAACTAATATAGCTATGTATTAAGACAATACCAAGGGGGTCGTGAAGTCTCGAGTAATAATTATTCTTTTCATCTTTGTCTTTATTGGACATTGGCATTTCATTTAGTTCTGCAGAGACAAACAACGAGGCAATGAGAACTCATCCAACTATTGAGAGTAACGAATGGTGTAAGTGTAAGGTTACCCTGGTCAGACTTATCCTAGGGCCATTGACTGGTCACATGACTTCCAGTGGAAATTTAACATTTACTTTGGATGTTTTTGTTGCTGTTTTTAACCGAATTTTTGCAATTAACGGAACACAAATCTATTTTTAAAATGCTTAAGAATAAACTGAGTACTTGAGGAAATCGTGAAGCAATCGGCTTTGATTTTTACTTGATATTTTAATCATATTTAACAAACTTTCTATTTTTTTCCTCTTATTTATTTTTAAATAAATTAAACAAACATTTTTTTAAAAGATAATTTGAATATATTTAAATTAATAATAAAGACAGTTAATTCCTCGGGTTATTATTTATTCGGTTTTCTTTTATATCTTGAAAATCTCTTATTTTGTTTTTAAAAAATCTTCAGATTTAAGTTTCTCTCCACTGACCTGTTTTCTTGAAATCCGCCCCGCCCTCGTCTACGGGCTCCACTTTCCTGGCACAGCAACCCTCGTAACAGCAGAGGCGCATCCCGAAGAAGGTCAGCTTTCTGACATAGTTCGGAATCGCCAGTTCATCGGGTCGGAAGAAGATCTCCAGGACAAATATAGAGAGTATGACAGAGAGGCCTCCCATGATGAGGACAACTGCGATGTACAGTTCTGTGTGGGAGACATACATCTGATACTGATATTATTTAAAGAAATAATATGCTATCAAGTGTTATGTTAAAAAGATGGGATTCACTCTGACTGTTATGAGAACTAGACACAGATTGAATGATAAGCGATCCCAGGGGCGCAGTTATTGGTGAAGCATCATTGAGGCCGTTAACTGTTCTGAACAGCAACCTTTAATTCTATAAAAATAGAATCTCACGTTTCGTGAACAAACATAAATTACGGATTTGTGGAGGGTTTTTTTGAGGACTATTCCCATGTACGCATACTCTCGACCTCAAAACACTGTGGAACGTAATTATCTATCATTAAAATATCAGAGCAAAGATGTGACTTCATTAAATGTAAAACATTACAAGGTGTTCATGAATAAATGAATTTTATGAATGCTTTCTCCTATAAGGCTGACACTATACATGCTAGAAAACTATACTCGTTGGCTCTGATGCTCAAAAAGTTATCAACATCAAACATATCTTCACATTTTTCTTAAATATGCCTTTCAAAAAGTTCATGGATACATACTCATGACTAAACGTACATCTAACTTTTATTGCAATGCGAACATTAAGTCTGTTGTAATATTATTCTCTTCAGATGTAACACCAAACAGTAGCTGTTACATAATATGTTGCTGTTTCAGGACATACGCTAGATTTGAACACTATCCAAATATACAAGCTTAAAACGTAACCACATCACAGGGGATCTCAATGATTAAGCTTATACCTAAATGCGGCTTGAATTGTGGTGATAACATGAGATGAAGCAGCCGTTCGAGTTTGACCACTGAACGGTACATTGAATCAACATACCCAATATGGACGTGTACTGGGCCGTGGTCGGCAGGTCAGTGGCTATGAGGGTCAGGATGACCATGTAGCCTAGCAGCACTGTCAGGCAGTAGCCAATCTTCTCACCGCTGTCAGCGGGGAGCAGGAAGACAAACATGGTGAGGAAGGAGGAGATGATGACTGGGAGGAGGTAGTTGAGCCCGTAAAACAGAGGCCGTCTGGTCAGCGTGAACTTGTAGGAAACCTGGCGGGGGGAGGGAAGGGGACCGGGGGCGNGGGGGGGGGTTAAGACGAATAAATAATTTATGTCAGGAATTGTGAACGCATGGAAATAAACGACAAATTAAGACATCGAGATGAAGTTTCGGTCAAATAGCCTACGTTAGGCAAACAAGCGAGATTAAAAATTACAGAAGAACAGATAGAAATGCATTGAATTAAAAAGTGAGGGCGTTTAATGATGAAATTTTGGGGAATATATCTTAGAGCAATTGTAATTGTACGGGAATAGTACTGCAATGTGCACATTGAAATTCAACTTGTCTAACGTTCCATCACTCCAAACTGGGACATTTTCCTCATTTCATAATTAGCTCACCATCTCCTGTTTTATTATTTCACATTTGAACAAAGCTTCTGGATCATACCCCTTCCCCTCCCCTTTTTCATCTTGTTCTATATTTTCGTATTCTGCCTCCCTTTCTTACAGCTCAGTATTTCGAGTCCAAACCTCCATACATCTTCAGTTCCCATACCTTGAGTCCAAACCTCCATACATCTTCAGTTCCCATACCTCGAGTCCAAACCTCCATACATCTTCAGTTCCCATACCTCGAGTCCAAACCTCCATACATCTTCAGTTCCCATAACTTGAGTCCAAACCTCCATACATCATCAGTTCCCATAACTCGAGTCCATACATCATCAGTTCCCATAACTCGAGTCCATACATCACCAGTTCCCATAACTCGAGTCCACACATCACCAGTTCCCACAACTCACGAGTTTACCCAGTACCTTTCACGTTTTCTAAAAATAAAATTTAATGTTAGGCATTCGATTTGGTTTATTATATTATTATTGACTGCGTTTTTTATTTTTTACTTGAATACCGTCTACACTCTTCACGCAAAGTGCAATGATATTATAATTATGGCCAGAAGAAGGGACTATTAATTTATTAAAATTCAAAACAATAAATTCATTATTTATTGGGCTGCTCGTCACTGTGGTTTCTATGTTGATAACATACTGACTTACATCGTAACTGTTATTCGCTGCTAATTTTAGTTAATTTATTTACTTTAATTTGAATTTATTTTAATATTTTATTCGATATTCAAACAGTTCAAATTTTAAATATGGGGGCGTGGTGTTTACAGTTATAATTAAACATGAAACCGTAGTGTTCAGCAGAGCTATGGACTTTATATCATTACAATTTCAAATTATTAATTTCTATAATATGGTTACATTTCTTATAATTTAAACAATTTGTAAGAATACTAATCTTGATATTTATCGAATTCCAAAATTATATTTTTAAGGTATGTTTAGATTTTGGCATTTGGCTATTAGCGTGGGCACTATTTGCCGAGGCAAATAATTCCGAAAAACTCGATATACGGCCTGGGCGAATGTCTGGAGCGGTTTCCAGTTGGTCCCTAATACCCAGTTATCTACCTTTGAGTACTGATGATAACTCGTGTCCAAACCTCCATACGTCATCAATGCCCTTAACTCACGTGTATACCCAGTTTCCTACCTTGGAGTACTGATAGTCTTCCTCTGTAAAGATGGTCCTCTCGGACCAGGTCTTTATGACGTCCCACTCGCCATCAGGGCTGAAGTAAGTCTTGACCACACCATCACCGTAGACACGAATGTCCAATTCCTGATGAATAGACATTAACCAAAAATGTTTCTGGGAACCTGTGTTATTATTTAAAGTTTGACCAAAATGCGGTTAGCCCTACTTGCACCCACTAACAGATTAATTCATTTCTATTAAATCAACAATCATTAACAAATTGAAAAAAAATTCTGAAAGCAAACTATCAACATAATTTTTAAAATTATCTTAAATTTGATGTAGAAAATTGTACAGGTGTTTTTTTTTTTTTTTACTGCCTGTTTTAAATTTTTTAAATTAATATACATGGAAAATACACTTTTGAAAGTAATGACTTTTTTAAAAAAATTAGATTTATTTTAGACAATTAATTGTTACAATAATTTTTTTTCCAATGCATGTCAATAGTCTCGTACAAAAACGATCGTGTGCAAACAACCAGAACAACACTATATTTTTCTGCTTCCTTTGAGCGACGGCATGCAATAAGCGAGGAAAGATAAATCTAATTTCCAATCTTACTGCGGCTGACAATAAACCGATATTTTTTAGTGTGTGCTTGCATTGTGATATCGGTTTAACGTAGCTTAAAATATTAATTAGTTGTAATATAAAAATCATAACACTCAAATGCCCTGACGATCTCTCGTCCTCTCACCTGTATTGTGTAGCCGAAGCTGGTCACCTGTATACCACAGACGTGGCTGTCCCATGGAAAGTAGGTGATGTCCATGTTACATGACACGGTCAGCAGGCCTGGGGGGTTCCATGACACGGTGCCGTTAGAGTCGACGCGTAGGGGGATGGAGTCCTCGTCTATAGCAGTAAGGTCGTCTATGCTGCAATGAATGGGAGTCAACAAAACTTTTATCTCGATGCTGGCCCAGGATATAAGACTTAGAAACCGCTACAGCATAAATATGTTTTTAATTATCTGACCTAAGAGCAAAACAGCCACGCCCTAAGGAGAGGTGTGTGGGGGTGATACTCACGAGTTGTCCACTACGAGGCAAGGTGTCCACAACAGCTCTGATTTGATCTGGACGATGGGGATGCCGCTGTAATTGCTCCTCTC
Source organism: Radix auricularia (assembly GCA_002072015.1). NCBI lineage: Eukaryota > Metazoa > Mollusca > Gastropoda > Lymnaeidae > Radix > Radix auricularia. Next base: position 428,205 of record MUZC01000088.1, on the reverse strand, counting down.
CCATGACAGACGGCTGTCAGTCCATCTCTGGAAGATACAGTCTTTCAAATGTTAGATCTTGATGCTTTCAGAGATAACATGTTAGATATTGGTGGCTTCAGAGATAAAATGTTAGATCTTGGTGGTTTCAGAGATAATATGTTAGAATTTGGAGGTGTCAGAGATAAAATGTTAGAATTTGGAGGTGTTAGAGATAAAATATTAGATCATGGTGGTCTTAGAGATAAAATGTTAGATTTTGGTGGTCTTAGAGATAAAATGTTAGATCTTGGTGGTCTTAGAGATAAAATGTTAGATCTTGGTGGTCTTAGAGATAAAATGTTAGATCTTGGTGGTCTTACAGATAACATGTTAGATCTTGGTGGTCTTAGAGATAAAATGTTAGATCTTGGTGGTTTCAGAGATAAAATTTTAGATCTTGGTGGTCTTTGAGATAAAATGTTAGATCTTGGTGGTCTTAGAGATAAAATGTTAGATCTTGGTGGTTTCAGAGATAAAATATTAGATCTTGGTGGTCTTAGAGATAAAATGTTAGATCTTGGTGGTCTTAGAGATAAAATGTTAGATCTTGGTGGTCTTAGAGATAAATGTTAGATCTTGGTGGTTTCAGAGATAAAATGTTAGATCTTGGTGGTCTTAGAGATAAAATGTTAGATCTTGGTGGTTTCAGAGATAAATGTTAGATCTTGGTGGTCTTAGAGATAAAATGTTAGATCTTGGTGGTCTTAGAGATAAAATATTAGATCTTGGTGGTTTCAGAGATAAAATGTTAGATCTTGGTGGTTTCAGAGATAAAATGTTAGATCTTGGTGGTTTCAGAGATAAAATGTTAGATCTTGGTGGTCTTAGAGATAAAATTTTAGATCATGGTGGTCTTAGAGATAAAATGTTAGATCTTGGTGGTCTTAGAGATAAAATGTTAGATCATGGTGGTCTAAGAAATAAAATGTTAGATCTTTGTGGTCTTAGAGATAAAATGTTAGATCTTGGTGGTTTCAGAGATAAAATGTTAGATCATGGTGGTCTTAGAGATAAAATGTTAGATCATGGTGGTCTTAGAGATAAAAT
>MUZC01000088.1:366384-426929 GCA_002072015.1 Radix auricularia | reverse complement strand
TGGTGGTCTTAGAGATAAAATGTTAGATCTTGGTGGTTTCAGAGATAAAATGTTAGATCTTGGTGGTTTCAGAGATAAAATGTTAGATCTTGGTGGTTTCAGAAATAAAATGTTAGATCTTGGTGGTTTCAGAGTTAACATGTTAGATATTGGTGGCTTCAGAGTTAATAAGTTTGATCTTGGTGGTTTCAGAGATAAAATGTTACATCTTGGTGGTTTTAGAGATAATATGTTAGATCTTGGTGGTTTCAGAGATAATATGTTAGATCTTGGTGGTTTCAGAGATAATATGTTACATCTTGGTGGTTTCAGAGATAAAATGTTAGATCTTGGTGGTTTCAGAGATAACATGTTAGATATTGGTTGCTTTAGAGATAATATGTTTGATCTTGGTGGTTTCAAAGTAAAATGTTAGATCTTGGTGGTTTCAGAGATAATATGTTAGATATTGGTGGTTTCAGAGATAATATGTTAGATCTTGGTGGTTTCAGAAATAAAATGTTAGATCTTGGTGGTCTTAGAGATAAAATGTTAGATCATGGTGGTCTTAGAGATAAAATGTTAGATCTTGGTGGTCTTACAGATAAAATTTTAGATCATGGTGGTCTTAGAGATAAAATGTTAGATCTTGGTGGTCTTAGAGATAAAATGTTAGATCTTGGTGGTTTCAGAGATAAAATGTTACATCTTGGTGGTTTTAGAGATAAAATATTAGATCTTGGTGGTTTCAGAGATAACATGTTAGATATTGGTGGCTTCAGAGATAATATGTTTGATCTTGGTGGTTTCAGAGATAAAATGTTAGATCTTGGTGGTCTTAGAGATAAAATGTTAGATCTTGGTGGTTTCAAAGATAAAATGTTAGATCTTGGTGGTCTTAGAGATAAAATGTTAGATCTTGGTGGTCTTAGAGATAAAATGTTAGATCTTGGTGGTTTCAGAGATAAAATGTTAGATCTTGGTGGTTTCAGAGATAAAATGTTAGATCTTGGTTGTTTCAGAGATAAAATGTTAGATCTTGGTGGTTTCAGAGATAACATGTTAGATATTGGTGGCTTCAGAGATAATATGTTTGATCTTGGTGGTTTCAGAGATAAAATTTTAGATCTTGGTGGTTTCAGAAATAATATGTTAGATCTTGGTGGTTTCAGAGATAATATGTTAGATCTTGGTGGTTTCAGAGATAATATGTTAGATCTTGGTGGTTTCAGAGATAATATGTTTAATCTTGGTGGTTTCAGAGATAAAATGTTGGATCTTGGTTGTTTGAGAGATGAAATATTGTCTCTTTAATCATTATACACTTTGAATAAATTCGTCGTGATTTATATAATAATATATTTTAAGTTAAAAAAGGGAAAGAAACAATAATTAATTGGGTATAAATTAAAGACGTTAACACAGAAAGAACGTGTAATACAATCAATGAATGTATCGATGAACATTTAAAATACTTTGATTGATCAAATATCCAAATGAAACAAATTACCATTAGCCACCAGCCAGAGACTCCAAACTGTTGATTCTTGATGTCCTGAAAAATGATGAAGATGAGCGAATTAATTTCTTTCTTTAACAATTTCTTGGCAGAACTAAACATGAATACCAGGCGCTTTCAAACTAATATCGGTTAAAGGAATCCACATGAGATACATTTTTGACGAGACAAATTTTTCAAATGACCACCTTGTTTTATTGGACAAAAAGTTTAGTGCAACATTCGAATGCTTTAACTAACTCTTTACAAGATGTAATTTTTTTCAACACCTCGCTGTATTATTTGATTTTATGAAAACACCTTACACCTGTTTTGATGTGCGTTGCTAATTTTAAATGACAATAGTAAATATATGTCTCTATATGGATTAAAGTATTCTATGTAAGTGGTCAGTGAAGGGCTTGTGAGGTTCGTTTTGTACAAAATTAAATTAGAGGAGCTTCATTAATAGCTCACAAAAATCTTGTGATGATGTAAGGTCAAATTTTAAAAAAAATAGTAATCACGTAAGATATTTATGTAAGTTCAAAAGACAGTTCAATTACATTCCACACTAGTGATTGCTATACGTTATATATTGAAAGCCACTTACACACTCACCACACTAGTGATTGCTATACGTTATATATTGAAAGTCCCTAACATACTCACCACACCAGTGATTGCTATACGTTATATATTGAAAGCCACTTACACATTCCCCACACTAGTGATTGCTATACGTTATATATTGAAAGCCACTTACACACTCACCACACTAGTGATTGCTATACGTTATATATTGAAAGTCCCTAACATACTCACCACACTAGTGATTGCTATACGTTATATATTGAAAGCCACTTACACACTCCCCACACTAGTGATTGCTATACGTTATATATTGAAAGCCACTTACACACTCACCACACTAGTGATTGCTATACGTTATATATTGAAAGTCCCTAACATACTCACCACACCAGTGATTGCTATACGTTATATATTGAAAGTCCCTAACACACTCACCACACTAGTGATTGCTATACGTTATATATTGAAAGTCCCTAACACACTCACCACACCAGTGATTGCTATAGGTTGGAATGATAGCTTGACCGACGTAGTTGCTTCTGGCCTGACGGTCGAGTCATAGTCAGCGAACAGGTCTGTCCTCAGCCGAGTCTCTTCTTTGATTGTAAACACCTGTTCTGAGGGTGACGCCATTAGGAGACCTGCCGGAAAGTTTTAGAATATCGAAGAAAAGTAATTTGATTGTCATTTGAATGAAACGCACTAAACTAGTTCCATATTAGAAAATAAGTAGACTACACTCATTTTTTTAATTCAATGTACAAATAAAGGTTTTCGATGCATGATAATAATTATTTTATATTGTTATATTTTGTTCATGCCTATTATAGAAATGCGGAACAAAAGTAACACTCTGGCTGGTATCACTATAAATCCCGGGTTAAAATTCATTAAAATACTTTTTGACGGAGTTAAAATTCATTAAAATACTTATTGACGGAGTTAAAATTCATTAAAATACCTTTTGACGGAGTTAAAATTCATTTAAATACTTTTTGACGGAGTTAAAATTCATTAAAAATACTTTTTGACGGAGTTAAAATTTATTAAAATACGTTTTGACGGACTTAAAATTAAAAAGATGATGAATTTTAAGACTGCTCACAGCTTCACCGTTTAACATATTAATTATGAATGAAAGCCCTCGTTTACCAGTGAGACTCGTATGCCGAGCCGGGGTAGCGACGAGGCTGTAGCGAGTCGAAGTAGGGAAATTCCACCCCTCCTTGTGAGATCACTCTTAGTGGGAGACATCGTCGACCAAGTCCTGGATATCCAGGCGGCCGCTTCAGAAGTGACCGTTCGGAGAAGGGGAGTGTGTTTCCAGCTGTTAGGTTCCTTTGGAGAGGGATTTGGTTCCCGGGAGAGTTTTCTGGGAAGACCCATGAAGAGCACTAGGCTCGGGGCAGCTGACTTTCTTCCACATGTAGGTTCATTAGTAGCGAATTTGTCACTAGCTATGTGAGTCTTATTAATACCAGGCTTTTCGTAAGAATATTTAGCTTCCTAGCCATGCTCTAGTTTAGCAGAACTGACTTTTACTATGGTTGTTACCGACGCCTAGCTCGCTAATTACATCTACTTGGATTCCAAATTCTTGATCACTAATAGATTGTTGCCAAAATCATTCCCCAAGTTGTCGTTAGATTAGAAGGATTGACTGGCTCGTGGAAACTTTGAAAAGATTTCATCTTAATATACTATACGAGCCGACCAGCGTCGTAGTGTACGCCGCTAATGATTTAGTGACGGGTGTCATTTTATGAAAGTAATTGTTCAGGAGAGTGTGTGACTACTTTTCTGTCACTAAGCACAACCGAGAGCACGAAGTCACGATGCCAATGTCGAGAAACAAAGCTTAAAGCTGTCATGCTCGAAAAGAAAGTGGGAAATGAACGGCACAAACACAAACATTTTTTAAAATTAAAAAGTAATGTCTTAGCTGGGGCTTGAACCTTCGACCTCCCGCGTGTTAGGCGAATGTAATAACCACTACACTACGAAATACATGCTATTCTGTTGTTCTTAAAGAACAAAGTAATTGACCTCAATTGAACGCATTTTTGGCTAGGTCTAAATGACCCCCACCCTGTGCACTACCTTTTCTTGCCAGCTGATTGGTCGGTGGGGTTAGAGAGCTTGCTTGGTGTCCGGCATGGTTGAACCATGAGGAGAATTACATATATAGATGTTTTGAAAAAGTTGTAGTATTTTTATAATAAATAATTTTAGTCATTTTCTTTAATTTTCTAAAAGGTATCTTTGTCTGATAAATGGGTCATGGTGCTTTGAGGTCTCCAGAATGTGTCTTCTATATAACATACTTAAGACGAATACTGATGACTTTTTAAATCTAATTTGTCGTTGTAAAAATCATTTTAGTTATACGATTTGACTTTTTAAAAAATATAGCTTTCCTTTTTACAGATACGTTACGATATTTTTCGCCCATCAACAAAGTGTAATTGAATTATTCGCATCATGTTTTGGTCATAATGTGGGAGCCAGTGTTAGTACTGTCAGGGAAGGTAAGGAAGATGTTGGTTGGTAGGGCACGAGTCAAGGGGACCAAAAGATTAATGTTATCAATGCTTGTGACGGGTGGATGGAAGATAATGATGGTCGGTGTAAAATGGCTTTATGGAGTAATTTTCAAAACATGTAATTTATTTCGGATTATTCATTCATAATCCTTGGCCGCATTAGAATACAGTTGAAACCAAAGGATAATTACAATAAAATATCAACGCTTCTTTCATGCTGCTAATGGAAGTATCGTGTAAACGAGGACATCTGATTCCGGAATCTTTTGTTAACTATAAGTATTAGACATTAATTAAACATTTTTGACTTTTATTCTTCCGAAAGAAACATAATCAATACCATGTCAGTATTTTCCCTGGACATGTTCATGTGCCCGTATGTGAGTGTGATGTATTACTCCGCCAAGCCAACGAGTCTTTACAAACAAAGAGGAAACCCATACGCTGTTAACGACATTGCTAATGGAACTAGCGTCGAGGTTTATTTGAGAACAAAATACCTTATTCCAATACTCGGATAACTTCAGAGGAATAAAATTCAGTGAGGTGGGGAAGGAGAAAAAAGGAATGAGATTATATTGTTTATAAATGTGTGTGTGTGAGAGAGGGTGTGTACATGAGTGAGTAGTTGTTATATATATGTGGGGGGGGGGTGAATCATTGAGTGCTCTAACTGCCCAGAACTTCAATAGATGCCTGCGCTCCGTCGTTGTCCGCGTTACGGCATGTTAGGCTCCTAAAGTACACACAGAAACCTTGACGCCAACCCTGGATGATAAACAGTGATTAACTTTCTTTTAATGTGCTCTTGTTTTATATAGGCTTTCATGTCATCATTATCATTTGGTCTAGCAATCTAAACAAGAGAAAAGCTCACCGGGCTACAGACATCACTCACAGCAGCTCGATACAGTAAACGTCTAGCTCACTCACTTGCTCTCCTACACACTACACCACTGACCAATAATGTTCCCTTTAAGCTTCGCGGCTACGCTGATATCTGACTAACGCCGAGCAGCGAATTAGAATTACCGCGCAGCTTATTTTAATAACGATAATTATCTATGTTTTGGGTGTAAAATTGTGCAACAAAAATGGATACTGTGCAACTTGGCACACGAGTTTGTTTTTTTTGTTCGGAAACACCGTTATATTTCACAACAAAGAACTTCCTCACACAACAGACGCTCGGAGGATATTTGCCTGAATAAGAGCTGAGCAATCTTACAACATTCTAAATATTTTGATTCATTGTTTTCCTCTTCATCATTTTATTTTTGCGCATGTTTGTAATATAATATATAAAGGTCAGTTGGTGTTTGTATGGAAAAAATATGGACGTAGAAGGGGTGTAACGAAGACGCTCTGAAAGAAGAAGGCCAGACAGGAAAAATTGTGCATAACTTTAGAAAAAGACAATCTAATTTTTTGACACATCATGAGGCTAGGCAAACTAGAACACACAGTAACAACAGGATAGAAAAGGGCAAAAGGGATCAAGGCAGACAGAGAGAAAATATGCCGGACGGGCTGACAAGATGACAAGGAACTCAATCACCAGCGGAGCTGATGGGAAATACCAAAGCCAAAGAGCTACGAGAGGCATGGCCGCCTACGCCTATAGGCACGGCACCTGATGGATGGAAAATTCATTACTTAATTAATAAAGCGTACATTTTAAATAGTAGGGTTATATTAAAATGCACTGTTTTAAGTGAAAACAAATCACGCGATAAAATGGAAAAATCGAATAGTTTTTTTTATTCTTGTTTTTTTTCCTGATATATAATAACTTAAAATATATATATATATAATTCTCTTCATGGTTCAACCGGACACCGAGCTGTCTTCCTTCCTGCCTCAATGACCAATCAGCTTGCAAGAAAAGGTCGTGCACAGGGTGGAGGTCATAGAGACCAACGATGCGTTAAATTGAGGTCAATTACTTTGTACTTTCAGAACAACAGAATATCATGCATTTCGTAGTGCAGTGGTTATTACATTCGCCTAACACGCGGAAGGTCGAAGGTTCAAGCCCCAGCTAAGACTTGACTTTTTTTTAATTTTTAAAAATGTATCTGTTTGTGCTCTTTCATTTCCCACTTTCTTTTCGAACATGACTTCACAACACCATAACAAGCACAAGACGAGCGGAAATATGCTTGATAATTCACCTTCGTCAGGTTTGACCAATTTGTTTATGGTTGGTCCAGGGTTCGGGTGGCAAGTGGCTAACAACAGTGCACATGTTTCCTGACCAACAATGCGTCGCAGTTATCTCCTTATCCGAGCTTCATTCGCGTTGTTCCGATTTCATCGTGATGTAGTTTGTGTCTGTTTACCCCCCCCCAACACTTTCTTTGCACTATCTCTGAGGAAATCTGCGGGTATGCTACGCCGTGGGGGCATCTAGTAAATATAATTTTAACCAAAAGTGTTTCTATACGATCAGATATCTCTTTAATATGAATATTTAAATGTTCTTGATTCATTTTGTTTATTGTGTCTGATTTCTATACTAATTACAGCCTGATTTCTCAATAACATATGACAAAGTTTCAAAATTCCAAAGGCTTTAATTTGCAGACTCATACTTTAAAAATTATTTACCAAAATATAGCAGAACTTAAGTTAAAATAATTTACAGTAATATCGATTTTATATTTACAACCAGCAAACCATAATTAAATCATCACATTCAGAGAGATACTTTACTAAGAATAAGTGATATTCTTATCATTCTTAATAGAAGTTATAAGGCAGTACACTTCTGCTGCAAAGTGCGGGTATACTTCTAGTTATATTATATATTTTACAATATCATTGATGACGAGGTGAACGTGAGAATCTCCAATGCCAGTCCAGTATTTTGCAGATTGTATAACAGTGTCTGGAACAGAATAGGAATCAGCACCCATACAAAACTAAAATTGTACAAAGCTGTAGTGATCCCACTTGGACCGTATATTAACATAATGCCATGTTGCTGAACCACTTACACATCAAAAGCCTAAGAAAAATTCTCAATATAAAATGGCAGGAAAAAGTTTCAGACACCAAAATATTTGCCAGGACAGGACTGGTCAGCATCCACACTAGCCTCATGCAGTGCCAACTTCGCTGGGCGGGGCTTGTAGTGCATATGTTTGACTATCGCATCCCCAAGAGGTTCTTCTCTGGTGAGCTCGCTGAAGGGCATAGAGCACGCAGAGGTCCACGTAAGTGCTACATTGATACGCTTAAAATTTCTCTAGATGCCTTTGACATTAGACATGACTCCTGGGAGGCTGCAGCCAGTGACCGAGTCCACTGGAGCTCTATGATACAGAATGGCGCAGCTGTCTGTGACAACAGGCTGCCTATAGACCAAACTTCAAGCCAGGGAGGACCATATTCAAAACCGTCCTGAAGGGAACCCATCCATCTCTTGTCCGACATGCAGACGCAATTTTCGTGTAAAATAATGCTAATAAGCCACCAGAGGACACAAGTGGCGGCTTAAGCACTGGACTAATATGATGAGAGTACGACGGACGAACAAGAACAAAAAAATTGTTTGACAATTCAGGACACTACAGATATTTGCAAACAGTTTCCATAGATAATATTTGTACGCAATGGTATAATTACTTATACAAAAATATAATTTAACATACCGTTGTTCCTAATGAATTACATTTTTTAAAAAATCAGTGACCGAAATCTCACGTACGTACAAGTTCTAAGTTACCCAAGATTCGTTTACTTATGTATGTGGGGTGGGGGGGAGCGGCTAGTAACTGGGGTTATTGCAATCCGAAATTTTTATCGCACCTGAGTTATCAAAGACTTAATGTGGAGAACTGAAACTATTTCCATCTATTCGCACTCTCCAACACGCCCCGAGTAGACAAACGGTCATCTTATATACCGAGCAGTGTAACTTTGGTCCTTAGTATATCATGGCACGCATGTTCAGGTCTCCTCTAAGTCTTTCCTCATTAGTCGTGAAATTATTCGTTACTCCAACAGTCTGATGTAGAGCTCCATTCTACATAGAAGATTTCTCTTTTGATTTGTAACGATAAAACTGTTACCCCCCCCCCTCAAAAAAAAAGTAAAAAATACACCAATTCACACTTTTTAATTAGCTGTTTTCTAAATATTTGTAGCAAACTAATAGCTGTCCTATACTTTTATTGTCCTATATTCTTCTTTATTCTTCTCATCTATTCACTGATAATTTTATAATGTGGTGTTCATTAGAAAAAGCTAATACTATTTTTACTACCAAGCCTGATGGCAATATCACCCCTGAAAAAGACTTGTGGATGGTTAATAACCTGGATTAATGAGTTTAATATTACTCCTTTGTATTGCCTTTCTTCAACAATTGGTCTAGTCGTTAAATCCTAACATTGGAAAGTACATTGAACATGATGTTAACTGCCTCAACACATTTCTGAATCATCTTGTTTGAATTTATTTGGTTTAAGCTCTCTCTCTTGATTGTGTGACACCGTCTACTTGCGAGCTAATGAAAACATATTGGAGAATGACAAATGATCGAGCGCCAGCAGTTTTACAGCCATCAATAACATGAACTTTCCAATGCTGACGAAATGATGTGAACTAGAATTCCGGGGTCTCTCTATGACTTCATGTGAAGCCTGTAAACAACCTTTGAGCATTAACACTGTCAGATTCTAGTTTCCGTCAAGACAACCTTTGAGCATTAACATTGTCAGATTCTAGTTTCCGTCAAGACACGCTCAGCCGTCTGCTCCCCCCCCCCCACACACACACGCACACTTGCGTTCTAAAATGTTTATCGTGTGTTAAGATCGCCTAACGTGCCCCAAATCTGGGATTACGGTAAAAGTTTAGATCAGTTTAAAAAACTTTACGATTTTACTGGCTACGTTCCGTACTGACGTTGGCAGTTATTGATAGTTCCACACGCGATAATCGATTGAAGTCTACAATTAGAAGTTGATCCAATTCATGTTGTCGCGTTGTCGATGGTCCACTTCCTTTGCGTTCTTTTAGTAACTAAATCAATATTAAATTAAAGTTAATGTAAACAGATGTCCAGTTTCAATAACAATAAAATCTGTACAACTTTTGATCTTCATTTTTATTTTATTTTTATTTATTTTTTGTAAAATCATTGGAAAAAAAAGGGGGGGGGGTAAAATTACTTAATTTCAAAATTAATGTTAAAATAGACATAAAACAATAGAATTTTACTCATTTCTAAACGTTTAAAATAATTAACAAAACACAGTGTGAGAGTAACCGTTTAAAACTAACCTGTTATCCATAAAATAATCCAGCCTGAATCCATATTTTAATTGCCACTCATGAATGCACCGCTCTCTCCCTTTTTCCGTGTTCACAACTGACCAACATATAGATGCGTCAAATTTTGATGGTGATAGTTTGATGTTAAAGTCTGCTCTTGTCTCTGCTAATACCCAAAGTTAATCCAGTCACCCGATTAACACCTGACTCTGCGTCCAAAACAGCCGATCATTAGAGGCTATAGGTATGAGGCAATGTGCAGGGGGTGGGTGGAGTGGGGGAGGGGGTAAATTAGAAATCGATCACACAATTAAAAATAGCTTTTTTTTCGTCTTATTCCCCGAGCGCACATCAAGTGGGGGTGGGGTGGTGGCTGAATAGTTCTGGGGCTTCTGAGAGAGCGTGCCATTATTTTCAACAATGTGAGAATGTTAAACATGTAAATACTAAGTGTTTATATGAGGACTCGTGAGAATCACATTCAAGTGAGTGTCGATCAAAACGCATTCGAAACAGAAAGCAATATTTAGTTACTGTTTGGTAAAGACTTATTAAAAAATATGTTGATTACTATAAACAATTTGCGTATTCTATTTTACACAGGTAACATTTACAATAGCAACTGAGTTAATTTCCCTAATTAACGAAAACGTCTAAATTATAAGAAATTTTGAATAATTATCATTTCATAATTACATTTAAAAAAAAAAAAAAGCTAGAACAATATAACTCAGAGACTTGACTATCAGCTCAAAATCTATTGCATTTTTTTCATATGACCTAGAAAAGAATTCAATGATACCTAGAGAAGTTTTTTTTTTTTTTTAAATGAGACCTAAAAAAGATTTTATGAAAGCTATAACAGTGTATCAATGAGACCTAAAAACACACAGACATAAAGAAGCGTAACAGTAGGACAAAGGAACGTGAGTGTGAATGATATAAACACCCAGCCAATCAACAAATGGAAATGACATTCTCTATCGGAGGCGTCACTAGGGTTGGTGTTTCCCGGGGCAGCCCACCCCTGCACCCCCTAGTGACGCAACTATTCTCCGCGATAGGGTAACCAAACCCGCGGTGCCGGATGTTAGTTTTTCAGGTTTATATGCAACGTAAAGAAATCATTCCAATAAGCGAATGTACTATAGGCAGCTCCTGATGCCACTATTTATTCATACAATGACCAACCACCTCAACTGTGTTTGCACTCTAAGTTTACCACCAAACGGCCGCCATAGCTGTATGAGAACTCAATATTCAATATAATAAGATGATGGGTGGTGATGTCACAGTCCACGATGGTAGAACGTTTCAACAAAGAAAAGTGTATCAATACGCCACAGTTAACAACAGTTCAATAAAACATCCATCAGTAGACGAGCTTTGAGAAGTGAGATATTTGTGGGTAAAGATCAACTCGTGGTAAAGAGTGCTGGGAAATTTCAAAGAAAAATTAATAATGGCTGCTAGATACCAACCGCGGAGTAGCCTACGCCGCCGACTTTCTCATAGATAGTGCAAAGAAAAGGGGGGGGGAGAACGCACACAAACAGCAGCACGAAGAAATGAGAACAACGCCAATGAACGCAAGACGCATTGTTGGTCTCAGACATTCCCACTGCGGATATGGTAACGCCCTCCCTTCTGCACCACACAAGGGTCACTCGTCATGCTTGCTCGCTGGCGTTGTCTTGGGCTTGTCCTAGTATCTGGCGAATTATTATATTATGTATAGAAGATTGTTATTAACATTATCATGTTTATCAAAATTATTTTTTTATCAGCCTGAATTTTATTTTCGGTTAAGAAACTAAATTTTAACTACTTTGCAATTGCAATCTAAAATCACATACATTTTTCCCCCTTTAATAAATTTCAAATAAGAAATCGTTAAAATTTTTACCAGAAAAAAAAAGAAACTAGAAAAATATTTTAAAACTATTGACATATGGAGAATAGAGGCATTGAACAAGTATTGTAGTTATATTTGCAGTTACAGGGTTCAAAACACTATTAGAACTTATAACGCAGACCTTGTTTGGAGTGTCGTGGTAAAAAAAGTGTTTGTATTACATGGTTACATGAATTCTGATTATGTTATTGGGGGGAGGGGGCGAACGTTTTCATTTTTAGTATGGGACTGGGTACCGAAATACCAGAGGCGTGTCTACTGAAAGGATAAACATTAGTGTCCAGGTATTTGACATTAGACATTGTTGTTCCCAGAACACACTGGGATCCTAACGTTAAAACGGGCAGTGCACTGACGACGTGAAAGGATATTCGTTAAGTTTGAGAGTGAATATTTTTAAAACTTTAAATATAATGGATGTGTGCTTGTTAGAGAAGTTTGTGAAATAATCAAAAGTATTTTTGTTGAATCTCAGAAGAAAACCCTAACAGAGTTAGCCTCAGTTTGAATATTTTAGATTTTTTAAAATAAATTTAGGGCTGCGGAAATTAGCTATTAATTTCTCGATTAATCGGTAAAAAAAATTCTATTGATTAAAATTATTTCAATGGATAAAATAGCTATTAAAATAGTAGGAAAAAATATTTTTTTCCGATTTCTTTGTAAATCATTAATGATTAATAATTGTTTGCTTTTTTTTATTATTATTTTTTTTTTAATTGCGTACAAACTTCTCCATTTAAAAAAAAAGATTAATAAAGTGTAAACTTTAAAATAAGCTCTTTTTATAAGGAAAATGATATAAAAATTAAACATTGTTTTACTTATATAACAATAACAAAACCTGAATTTATAGGAATTATATTGAATTTCTTATATTTAAATAAAAAAATGTTAATTGCCTGTTTTTGTTACATCTCTTGAAATGTTCCGTTTATGACGTCATACATCTTATTTTTAGCTTAATCAAAAGTATTGATTAATTATTCGGGAAATTTTTTAAAGGTGAACGATTAAATTTTAATTAATCGATAACGGCCCTAACTAATAAATATTTTTTAAACTACTATATAAAAATGCCTAAAATTAGTGTAAGAATATATCGGTATTGAGTTATTGCTTACGTACGTCGGACACGCCTTTGTAAACCTCTGACAGTGTTTATGTTGGGTTTTTTTTTCAAAGCGACGCAGCAACACATGAGACGTTTCAATGTTACCAGTTGAAGGCAACTGTTTAAACTCAATCACCTTAACACGTCACAAAATCGTGTCGACACTGTCCACAGTTGAATGATTTTTGACTGAGTCAGTGAACCGTAAGGGTGACGCACGAGGGGGGGGGCGGACTCTGGAAGTGAACTTAGTTGGCTACAGGTGTAAACATTGTCTGCCGTTTTGGAAATCGGCTTCACGGTTTTAGAGAAAACTTTTTAACAACTTCAGACAATGGAATTATATTACGAAAGTCTATGTCACAGCCGCCTCCCGTCCAAACATTGCTGTCGTCATTTCGTAATTTTTAGAGATTCCACGTATCAACTTCAATAAGCCTTTTTCCCCCTGCAAGATAGAGCTGTAAAAATTATTTGTCCTTACCTGAAAGGAAATGTAAAAAATACTATTTGCGGTTTTTTATTTTGTAATAAAGCATAAATTCGAAACAGTCGTATTGAGGTTAAAATGATATTCACTCTCACGCCAAAGAAGCAATGGGCTACAACCTCCTACGTCATCATTGGGAAAACCGTTGGAATCGGCCTATCGAACTTAGTACACGTGCTACCAATAGAAAATTGAGAGGGTCAGTACATGAGCATCTGTAATAAATGAGATGAGAGACCTAAAAAGACCCTAAAAATGCCTAAAAAGACAAAATCATATATACCGAAACTGACTCTGGGAATCAATTCAAAAAACTAAATAACTACAAACCTTATATAATATATATTAAAGACGCTCCTTCTGTACAGCAGATTATTGCGTCCTACGTTTATCTATGGTTTATCTACAAATGCCTTTTTGACTCATGTAACTCTGTTATGCAGAATGAATTTCCCTCTTTGTTTTTAACGTGATGCCTTTGATTACATTTCACTTATTTATCTAGTATTTCTTTAATGGGTAGTTATTTATTGAATCATTGGCCAACGAGGGATTAATATTTCTTACAGAATGGGACTGCATGAAGCTTTTTAATTTTAAAAAACAAACAAATTACACAAACTATTAAGAATAACTTTAAAGCTTTTATTGATATTTTTTCTCTCTGCACATTAGTCTACTAGTCTATTAGATCTACCTGGTGCAGTGGTTGAAAAAGGTGCGCATATTAAAAAAAGTTTTTTTATGCTACAGTAGAATCTCTATCTTTTATTTGTATTTTACATATTCTTTTCTGTAAGATTGTTCGTCATTCTTTTCGTGTCAAAGTTAATTCACATTCTAGAGGGGTTTGAGGAGTTAATTAAAATGTTTACTCTGAAGAAATTAATAATAAATTTATTATCCATAAGGTCTTGAAATTTAAGATATCTCCATTCTACTCATAAAAAAACACAATGATTTATTGTATATAAAAATTTGAGCATTTCGTTTCTTTTTTAAAAATTAGAAATTTGTTTTGCCCAGTTGTATGCTCACAGCTTTGTAAACTTATACCAGAGTGGACCTGAAACGTTTTTTTTTTTTCTATTAATTAAAGTTGTTTTTTTTTCACTTATTTGATTGAAAATCGAATGATAAATTATGTTAATTTAGGAAATTTAAACGTAAAAGTAACTTTATATAACTTAAATCTTACGTTTATTTTTTAAAAACTTAAAAAGAAAGCAAATATTACCAGCTTGACGAAAAAAATATTCTGACATATTGTTTTTATTTTTAACACACCGCTATACAATGTAAAAGCATAGAGAATAGAGTGCGCTATCAGAATTGAAAAAAAAAGCTTAGAAATTATACCATTTGACCATAACACGGTTACAAATATTCCATAAAAGTATTAATTGTCAATGACACGTAACTTTTTAAAAAATATATATATAAACGTATAGATCTACTTATGAATAAAATTAGCACATCAAAAAAAGAAATGTATATTTAACACAACATATTTCCAACATTATTGAATATCGCGTTGTATACAATGGTTGAGAATTACCAACGAATGGTAATCATTCTGATAAAACATGTATGTCGTTATATATTAAAAGATTTTTGCTTCCAATATACTCTCTAAAACATGTTTAAGTTAGGAGTTATAACAAAACTATTTGCCATGAAATAATTTCAACACACCAACTGCAGTATAGATTATATGGACATTAGGATAAAATAATTTGTGAATCTATTAAATCAATTTTTGTTGATGATATTCACCATGAGATGTTAATGAATCTCTGACAGTCTCTGAGAACATGTAAGAAGTCTAGAAGTTTGAAAACTACTCGCACGCCAAGTAGTGTAATTACTCTGTGTCTTTCTAAAGGGGAATTTTTCTTAAGACTCATTAAGGTGTGTACAATAATTGTGGAGACACAATTTTTTAAATACTATAGGTTGTTGAAGTTGAAGGTTAAGGACGCCACTGGCCCAAGTCAGTCTTTTATCTCAATGACTTGGATATGAAAGGATATGAAAAAGAAGAATAAAAAAAAAATGTTTACTGTGGGTTTTTTTTATTTGTTCATTTGTGTATATAACTAATGAAAATCGCATTCATCACTTGACAAGTAAAAGCATGAATCCCAGTTTTTAGTTCGTAAGTTTTACGTCAACGTTATAGAGATAACTCCCGATGTGTTGTTAATGGTGAAAAGATTTAGCAGATGAGTCGTCTCCCTTATTTCTTCAAAGGCTTTCTGAAGGCGACACTCTTTAAAATGGAGATGGTGTCATGACCCTTGGGATGAATCTCGAATTTCTTCCGCCAGGCGTCGTATATCTGGACCGTACATGATGGGCAGTTATCTGGGGAATAGAAGGTTATAATAGTTTATATGGGGAATACAAGGTTATAATAGTTTATATGGGGAATACAAGGTTATAATCGTTTATAGGGGGAATACAAGGTTATAATAGTTTATAGGGGGAATACAAGGTTATAATAGTTTATAGGGGGAATACAAGGTTATAATAGTTTATAGGTGGAATACAAGGTTATAATAGTTTATAGGGGGAATACAAGGTTATCATAGTTAATAGGAGAAATACAAGGTTATAATAGTTTATAGGGGAAATACAAGGTTATAATAGTTTATAGGGGGAATACAAGGTTATAATAGTTTATAATGGGAATCCAAGGTTATAATAGTTTATAATGGGAATCCAAGGTTATAATAGTTTACATGGGGAGTAGAAGGTTATAGTAGTTATCTGAGGAAAACAAGGATATAAGTATAAAAATTATCTGGGGACTACATGGGTATAGCTAAGAGTAACAAAGAAAAAGAAACAAATAAATTCAGAATATTTCATTCATGTAAAAGAACTAACCCAAACTAAAGATGCAAAATAGTTTGCAAAATAAATTAGAAACTATCTTGGAATACCCATGTCAATGAAGTTATTAAAAAGCCAAACAAAACCTTAGGTTTTGTAAAAAGAAACTTTGACAAATGTAATATAGATATAAAACTTAAATGCTACCTCACCCTGGTGAGACCTATAGTAGAATATGTATCTTCTGTTTGGGACCCATGCACCAAAAGAACATTGATAAACTAGAGCAAATTCAAAAAAGAGCTGCCAGATTCATTACTGGAGAATATTCAAAACTGACAAGAGTAACACCATTAGTTAAATCATTAAAACACGAGTGGATAGAAGAACCAAGAGTAAATAATTATTAATGATAAATAAAGCAATAATTTCTCATTTAGGAATACAACACAAAGATAACTTAATACAACCTTCATATAGACATATGAATTAAAAAAACACCTTTCTTATTCCGTATGCAAGAGCAAACACATACAAGTTTTCTTTCATCCCTCCAGAATGGGTTGCCTGAAGAAACTAGGAAGCCAACACTTTATCATCATTTAAAACTTAAATAAGAATACAGGACTAAACACAAACCATAGATAAACTTAGGACGCAATAATTTTCTGTATTGAAGGAGCGTCTGTAACCGATAAGATAAGAGGAAGGCATTTACAAGAGTAACATCCCTTCTCTATAGGAACTACTGGAAATACCGTTGTCAGGGACATGGTTTAAGAAAAGAGATTGCATGAAGGGTAAAAAGTAAGATAACTCTATTCTAAAACCCATGGATTGTAGAGGTTTCAGTGGAAAACATTTTCTGAAATTTTTTTTTTAAAGAAGCGTTTTTGGAAAAGTAGCTCTGCTACAAAACAATTGCTGTCTATAAATTACGGGAGTCGAAAGAAAAAAGATTTTTTTAAAATTCCTCTCCAACATTCTTCTAAATATTACATGTATTAGGAATCGTTTGGCGTATGTTTCAACCCGATACATGTTATGGTTGGCGAGAAATGGACGAAAACAGACATTTCAAATAGATCTACATAAACGCAATTTGTACCAAAGGGAAATTGCGTTCAAAATATTTTTTTGTTTTAAAAAATCAATGTTTGATGTTTACTTGTGATCTTGGTGTAATTTCCAGGTTGCGACCTTTTCTTTCCCTAATGACGGTCGCCTCAACGGATACATTCTAAAGGTAATAGCTATGTAACGTCAAAGTATAACTTTAATGCCTGTATTTCTCCCCCACGTTCTTCCCGGGGGGGGGGGGCACTTCTAAGCAAATGCGCCCAAGCAGTTTAAATTCTCTATAACACTTATTTCATTGGGTGCCCCAAGCGTAATTTTGTGTTTGAATTATCGATTAATAAAGTAGGGGACTAAACAAGGAGGGTGACAAAATATGATTACGCGCCTTAGACAAATCTTTGATCACAGAAAGCTATGAAACATAGCAGAGGCGTCACTAGGGTTGGTGCCAACCAGTGTAGTAGCTCATAGTCTCACCCCCTCACGACTTACCATGTAGACCTCCGAGTCTGCCCGCGTCATATAACGGGAACTTTGTTGTCTCCCTTTGTGTTGGTGTCCACACCCCCACCCCCAGTGACGCCTCTGAAACACAGATAAGTCAAAACATACCGTGGCATTTTTCAGGCTGTCTTTTGTTATAGAAGGGAACTTCCCGCGCCAGGAGGATCATGCGTTGGCCTGAAAGAGAAAACACTTTTGGTCAGTTGTTTTTTTTTAATTGAGCACTACCAATGCGATGAAGGTGTTAGAAATTATACAAATTAGTAGTGTTATCAATATGTAGACGCACAGACGATAAAAGCATAAGCCTGCCTACTATTTAAATTAAAAGAATAAGCCTACTTATTACTTTAATTAAAAGGATGAGCTTACTTTCTAGTACTTACAATAAAAACAATTAGGGTTACGTCCCGGCAAGAAGAAGGTTTTAGATTCAGGCATTTCTGAAATGAAGTATTCTTAAATTCAATTCAAATTTTATTTCTATACAAATTTAACAAAAATTAATTCACTATTTGCTTTATTCTAAAAACAGTGTGTTGGACTGAGATTGTTTCTGTGTGTTTATTTCTATGTGGTGAATTCATTTTACCCAAAATCAAATGGTGATATAAAATCTGTTTTTGTGGGGTGTAAAATTTTGTTTTAAAAATGGATGCCATGAAAATTTGCACATCAGTTTGTTATTTTGCACACGGAACAATGAAACTGAGAGGGAACATTGACTGCGATATTGATGGTTTTTTTTTTTTTTTTTTTTTTGAGGTGAAGTTAAGGTTGTTTAGTCTTTTCATATAAATGTTGTTTTTTTTTATTGGGGCTGGATATAAGTTAACAACCATTTAGCTCAGTGAACTCAGAGTTGTTGAACCTGCTCGTCCACGAGGGGCATCCAATGATCATCGTTAGAGTCTGCGATTACTCCAATGGAATAGGCCACATACGAGAGACCTCCAGGCATCTCTGTCCTGCACCAGCTTCTCCGTGGCCAATTCTCTTGATGTCTGCCTCCAATTATCGGCGCCAAGTGTTTCTTGGACGGCCTCTTTCCGCAAACCCTGGGGGTTCCATTTTAGGGCTTGCCTTGTTGTATTAGAAGCAGGTTTTCTTAGTGTATGACCAGTTCACCTCCACCGCTTCTGAAGAATCTTTTCCTCAATTGGCTTCTATTTTGTCCGCTGCCACAGTTCCCGGATGCTGATTTTGTCCGGCCAGTGAAAACTGAGAATCTTTCTTAGACAGTTTTTTATAAAGGACTAGATTATTGTCAGGTTTACGGCCGTTGTTCTCCACGTCTCGGCTCCATATAGCAGCACAGGTTTCACAATAGCGTTAAAAATCCGTATTTTTAACTTGCTGTTTAAGTTGTTGGAGACCCAGACATTCTTGAGTTGTTTGAAAGCTGCTCTTGCTTTTCCAATCCTTATTTTAACATCAGCGTCTGCACCACCTTGTTTATCTACCACGCTGCCAAGGTAAACAAAACTATCCACCTCCCTTAGGGCTTACCCTTCAAGCATGATTGGTGATGTACTGGGGGCATTAACCTTGGGGACTCTACTTTTACCTTTGTGTATGTTGAGACCCATGCTAGCAGAAGTGGCTAAGATAATGTTTATTTTCTCCTGCATCTGTTGTTGAGAATGTGCAAGGAGGGCAAGGTCATCAGCAAAGTCGAGATGATCAAGCTGATCCCACAAGGTCCGTTGGACGCCATTCTTTTTCTGCTTTGTAGATGTTTTCATCACCCAGTCAATGGCTAACAGGAACATGAAGGGTGACAGCAAGCAACCTTGTCTCACACCTGTCTTTCAACTGGAAAGTATCTATCACCTGCTGACCATGGACAACTCGGCAGTTTATCCCTTTGTACGTGTTTCTGATTATATCAGTAATCTTATGTGGTAACCCATATTGCATTAACAATCTCCACTGGATTAGCATGTCCACACTGTCGAAGGCCTTTTTTACAAACAAAAAATTGATATGAATGGCGAGTTCGACTCTAATGATTGCTCTAGAATGATACGCAGTGTCGCTATCTGGTCAGTGCAAGATCTGTAGGTACGAAAGCCAGCTTGTTGGTCTACAGCGTTTTCATGCTGTTAAGTACTACATGGATGAAAACCTTTCCTGGGATGGACAGCAGGGTGATCACCCTGTATTGGAGCAGGATCTTAAATCCCTCTTCTTTGGGATCTTGATAACGTATCCCTCCTTCCGATCGGAAGGAATTCGTTATTCCTCCCAAATCTTCAGCCGGTCCTGCAGACATTCCATTTTTTGAGTTGTTTAATGGCCCTGCTAATCTCTTATTTGGTTGGTAATATTGCAGTCAATTACCAGGTCATTATCAGCTGGTTGGATATCTGGGGGGTTCTTTGGTTTCGGCCTGTTGAAAAGCTCTGCAACGTGCTCCTTCCATCTCCCTCAGCATACCATGTGAAGAGCAACAGAGAGGGAGTGTTGTATACAATTGCTCTATTGTTATGGGGGCTGAATATAAGTTGACAAACATTTAGCTCAGTTAGACACGGAGTGTTGTATTGTTATGGGGGCTGAATATAAATTGACAAACATTTAGCTCAGTTAGACACGGAGTGTTGTAGTGTTATGGGGACTGTATATAAGTTGACAAACATTTAGCTCAGTTAGACACAGAGGCATAGCTAGGATACAGTGATCACAGATTAAAATAAAATTTAAAAAATTGGCAACTCCCCCACACACAAACGTTTAATTTCTTATCGTTGTCTAGTTGTTATTACGATATGCTTTGAACCTCATTTTGATGTCCCTGTACTTCGGCGTCCAGGTAAACATACACACCTCGTCTCCTTCCTATCTTCGCTTTTCGTTGGACATTAGACATTTAATGTAAAAAAAGGAAATGCAAGCTATCATGCACCACAAACACACAAAAAGGATGATTAGCAAAAAGCATACAGAATTAGCATATTTTTTTAACGAACAACATTCATAATTTCTAAATTACATTGTGGAAAAAGACACACTGGTAATTTTACCCAAGTAAGTTCGTTTGAACTGGATAAAAATTTCAACAGATCGCATAATCCAATTTATACATCAAGCACAATAATATCAACAACAATAGAAAAGGAATATTTATTTATATCTTTAAATGTAACTTACTTAATAAAATGATTTACTCCGAAGACAGGAATATTGAATCATTCATGGAACTTGTCATGTAGCTCGCTGGTCTGCAACTGGTCGACTCATCGAGTCAGCTGTAACATTGTGTGTGATACGGTAAACAGATTAAACCCCGTGTTGTGGTATCTGTCAGTTTCGTGGAACTAAGAACCTTGGGATTGATTTTGTTTAACTTCCTCATCGGCCCCGGGGGAGGGGCGTAGGGGCGGGGGATTATGCCTTTAAAGGGCGTCTATAGCTTTGGTTGTGTCGATAGCCTTGGTTTTATCAATAGCTTTGATTGTATCGATAACTTTGGTTATACCAGTAACTTTGGTTGTATCAATAACTTTGGTTGAATTAATAACTTTGGTTGTATCAATAACTTTGGTTGTATCAATAGCTTTGGTTGTATCAATAACTTTGGTTGTATCAATAACTTTGGTTGTATCAATAACTTTGAATGGAACAAAAAAAAGTGTTTTTATTTCTATGCCCACCTGGTCAGTGGCGTAGCTAGAGGGGGGCGGTGGGGGCGCTCCGCCCCAGGCGGCACACATTTTGAGGGCGACAGTTGTGGGCAGTTAAAATGTACAGCCATTTCTGACAACCTCCCTTTTATTTTTGAAGGGGTAAAACCAAGGTGAAAAAGATCATAATTTCGAGTCTTAATTAACGGGTCGCACAACATTTGTTTGATTACATATTGGTTGTTATAACTAACGCAAACTCTTCAAAAAAAATAAGATTGCTAAAAAAAGTAATTGATTTGTTTGGAAAACAATTGGTATGCGTCTACACACAAAAACACGTCACCACGGGGCCAAAAAATCTGTGCTGTAAATATCTCCACGGCAGTTTTTGCGTGGAATTTCCACATAAGCAGATGATTCGCCAACAAGTACCTTCATGGCATGGTGGTTCCAATATTTTGTTTAACTCGGAAGCTAATGTTTCAGTTTTCATCAAAGTATTTTTAGGGAACTATTGAAAATTAAATTTATTTCGTTTTTATTGCATTCAAGTAGCACAAATTAAAATACGGTTATTTATCAAAATGTTACGCCTATCCAATTAATGTAATGTGGAAATAATTTGAATTATGACAAGAATATGAAAATTTATCCGTTGGTTAACACCACAATAGGCATAAATAATTAAAATTGACATCTGAAGAAGCAGTGGCGTAGCTTGAGCTTTTGCCGCCCGGGGCGGTCTTTAATATGCCGCCCTTTTAGGGGCCTCCCATAAATGACGTCACGCACCGTTCTTTTTTTTTCTTTTTTTTTTTTTTTTTGGTGGGGCAACACACATATTACGTCATTCAAAACGCGCAACTTTAAATAAAAGTTCCACTTAAATATATCATTGCCGAAAATGAAGTTTTACGTGGTTTCACGCGTGTTACGCTATTAGAGTGCAGCCTTACACTAAAAACATTTTTAAATGACACAATTTTTTTTTTAAACACCCTCGTTTTCACATAGAAAATACCGCTTGTATTGGGGGGGGGGGCTTTGTGACGTCACATTGAGAAAGGGGTCTAAGTTTTCGTTTCATGACGCCGTGTGATGAGGGGGCAGGGAGTGAAAAATCCGACGAAATCACGTGACGTCATTTATGAACGGCCTCTTAAGTCAATCATATGATGGTTTTTATAAATTCATAAACTTGAATAAAAAATTGCAATGGAAACAAAGTACATTGTAAAAGGTGAGGAACAATTTTACCATAGCATGCCCTATTTATGTAAGCAGTAAAAAAAAGATTCCACATAAGATGATTTACCTATAATTAAAACATTATATAAAATACAAAATAATTGTTTTGAAGGCCACAAGAAAGTTATAAGGGTCGCCCCCTCCACAATGAAACAAAAGATATTCCAAATTTTACACCCAAAAAACATTAACAATTAATATGCTTTTACTTTTTGTTTATAAATAGATATATATGATTTTTTAAATAAAAAATGAAATTGTAAACATCAGTATATAAAAATTTATTATCTATAACTTTACTTACTTATCCAACTTTCATAGTAGAAAAATCATGTATTATGTTAAAAAATATAAATTATTTGTAATATCTTGATCTATGGAATTATTGCATTTTGTAGTCTTTACTCACTTATTGTCGAGCGAATATAATTTTTTTATCAACTTCAGGTTGGAAAAGCTCCTTTTACAACTAGATACACTGATTGCAATTGTTGAAAACATTCTAAGCAAAAGTATAATTTTGGGTAAAGAATTTTCCAATATTTACTGGTGAATATATTTTAATAGATCAAAAGGGGGGATTCACCCCGCCCCCCCTCCCCGTTTTTTAAAAACATAATGTCTCTTCTTGTAGTGTAGGTACAACCAGGACTGGTCTTAGGCTCCTGCAACCAATGCGGTCGCAGAGGGCCCCGCGCTTTCATAGGCCCAACCTCTTAATTTTCACTTAATTTCCTTATTAATACATTATCCCTCTCCAAACTGGGGCACTCGCAATCCATTTCGCATACTAAGCTGCATAGGGTCCCGTAATAGCTAAGACAGGCCCTTGTACTGCCATAAAAACCTGTATCCTTTCTTTTTTAATCTCGAACAATTCTCTATCAATGGATATAAAGAAATTTATTTGATATTCAAATTCTTCATTAAGTAGGCTAGATGGTATTATACACAAATATTTTTTTTTTGCAAGGACAGGTAACTCATCACCGCGTTGTTTTATTTTCTTTTATAATTATATCTATTGATAAAAACATTTCTCGTCGTACTTCTTGCTCTAGAGATAGAAACACGTCATCTGAATTTTCCCAAATCATATTTTTTCCATTTTAACTGATGGTTCATTGAATCCCTCCAACTCTACCAATGTTTCCTTTAGAGCTGCGTGATTGCGCTGGGGCGCGCAGGAAATTTTGTAAAAGATTGCATAAAAGATGGGTGATTTGCAAATTTGCACACGAGTTGTAGTTTGTTTTGTTTTTTGGAGTGTTTTTCACACTGACCAACGAACTTTAGAGGGAACATTGATTACTACCACTACCTAGAGACAATAAATATCAATCAAGCTGCTGGGCCTGAATAACATGACATGACGTTATGTCATTGTTGCTGACATTGTGCTTGAATATTCGCTTTTCTTTTGAGTATGACGAATGCATTAACATAAGTTTGAAGTACATTTAAGTTAACAAAAGTGTGCTGTTGGGAGGCAAGTCATTGTAAAATGAGGTGCATGGATGGTTGCTAGGGTGCATTGCGTTTTGAATAGTGGACATGATCGCGAAAATGATCGATGTTTGGAACGGATATCCGTCGTACCCACTTGAAAATTTCGACGGTTACCCGGACAGCTTTTTTCAATAGTATTGACATACTTAGTTACACTACTTTAGTCTAGAATTACACTATACACGTATTTAAATGACAAATAATTAATTTACAACTTGCTTATTTTCAATTTGAAAATAAGGCTTGGGGGGGGGGGGTTTGTAACATCATACCTGAGGGGTTCTAAGTTTTTATGACAAAGTG
The DNA here is from genome assembly GCA_002072015.1 of Radix auricularia. NCBI lineage: Eukaryota > Metazoa > Mollusca > Gastropoda > Lymnaeidae > Radix > Radix auricularia. The sequence continues at coordinate 402,402 of MUZC01000088.1, read as the reverse complement.
TGACGAGTGGGGAAGGGGCATGGTTACAAAGCGGACAAAATCGTGTGACGTCATTTATAAACGGCCACTATGTTACCTTAAAAAATGAAATATTTTCATAGTCTTGACAAAAACCTTAATTTAATAATTTTCTATAAAATAGACGTATTCAAATTATTTAAACATTACTTTAATTGGATAGGTAAAATATTATTAATGAAAAACACAAATTATGTGTGCTACTTAAATGCAATAAAAAAAATAATTTAAAACAAACCAACTTACCCTAGAATATTTTTCTGACAACTGAAACAGCAAGATAATTACTCAATGAAATTTAACAACAAAATTTGAACCACGATGCCGTGTAGGTACTTGTTCACGCATCATTCTGCGCATGTCGAAAATCCACGCAATAACTGTCGTGGCGATATTAATAGTATATTCAACCCAGTGGTGGTGTGTCTTGTTTTGAGTGTGTATGTGTGAGTGTGTTGTTTTCTTTTCTAAGCGGTGTCTGTGACGTATACCGCTTAATTTTCCAAACAAATCGATACTGCTTTTGAGCGATTTAAAATTACTGAACGATTATTTGTTAGTAATAAGTACCAGTATGTAATCAAACAAATGTTTTACGAATCCGTTAATTAAGACTCGATAGTACGAATATTTTTCTTTCACCCGGGCTTTCCCTTTTCAAAAGAAAAAGGGGGTTTTCGGAAATGGCAGTACTTTTCAAATGCCCACAAGTGCCGCCCTTAAAACGCGTGCCGCCCGGGGCGGGCCGCCCCCACCGCCCCCCCTAGCTACGCCACTGTGAAGAAGTAACTAGTAAAACGAGATCAGATGCTGGAATTCTACTTGATTCAATGCAACCTTTTTTCTTTTCTATGTTTTATGTTATCTCAATTTATGGGAACTCGTTTTTTTTTTTGTTTTTTGTTTTTTTAAATTTTAAATTAATGCAAACCAATTTCGTGGAACAAAGCGATATGCTAATACAAAACGCTGTTAGATCTATATCAACCAAAACAATTTGTGAAGAAATATGAGTGGTGAAAATTCAGAAGACGTTGTTTTATCTTTAGAACAGGAAGTTCGGCGAGATTTTTTTTATCAATTGATAGAATTTCAAAGAAAATAAAAGAACGCTTTGATCATATCCTTGCAAGAATATACTCGTATATAATACCATATACTACGAAGTAACCTACTAAATGAAAAATTTGCATATCTAATAACTTACTGTTTGACATTGATAAAGAAAATTTCAATATTGAATATCCCGGTTTTTTTAGCTTACCTACACTACTAGAAGAGACATTATTTTAGAAAAAAATGGGGGGAAAGACCCTTTATCTATTAAAATTTATTCAACAGTCTAGATTCGAAAATTGTGTACTCAACAACATTTTTTTTAAAAATTTGCTCAGAATTTTCTCAACAATTGATATCAGTATTGCTAGTTGCGAAAGGAGCTTCTTCCAACTGATGTTGATAAAAGAAATATCTTTTTTTCCACTCTGAGTGATTTAAAACCATAAAATTATTGCTATATTGACCATAGATCAAGATTTACAAATAATTTGACATTTTGATAGCATAATACACTATTTTTCTACTATGAAAGTTAGTAAAGTAGATGTCTAAATATGTTTACATGCTAATGTATACAATTTCTTTGTAAAAAAAATAATTTATCTATAAATACAAAATAAAAGAATATTAATTTGTAATGTTCTCAGAATATGTGTTGCCTCTTTGGGGTGTGGGGTGGGGTGGAGGACCTGCGACCTCAGTAACGTTCGTGTAGCCTTTTAAAAAAAATATCTTGTATTTTGATAAGCATGTATTTATAGGTATATTGTTTTATGCGGCCTCTTTTATTACTGCTTACATAAATATGGAATGCAATGGTAAAAATGTTTCCCACCTTTACTTCGTTTCAATTACAATTATTTATTCATGTTATTAATTTATAAAAATCAATCATATGATTGACTTAAGGGGTCAGCCATAAATGACCAAGCTTTTTTGGCTGATTTTTGCCCCCCTACCCTTCGTCACACGTCGTCATAAAAACTTAGACCTCCTTTTCCATATGACGTCAAAAATCTTTGCCCTCCATCCTATAAAAAACGAATTTTCTATTTGAAAATGAGCATGTTTCAAATATTTTTTTTATCATTTGAGTATGTTTTATTGTAAGGCTGCACTATAATATAGTCACACGCGTGAAGCCATGTAAAACGTCATTAAATAAAATGTCATTAATTGGATGTTTTTGTGAAACATTCATTTAAACATTCGCCCTCGTTATAAATGTGTGAATCCCCCACCCCCGGTGCGTTACGTCATATATGGATGGCCTCTAAAAAGGGGTGGCAAATTGGAGACCGCCCCGGGCGGCAAAAGTTCTAGCTACGCCACTGCACCTGGTAGTGTCTTTTCAAAATAAGAATTTAATGTCATAAATTTTATTGTTACTTTGCTCTGTGTTCTATTATCCTTCAGTGTACTTTGCGTCTTTATTTTGGATTATTTGTTTTCCGTAAATAAAATGATTTGCATTTATTTGTTTTCTTTTATCTGATACTCTCAACAGTTTTCTGTGTGGAAATATATTATTTTTAGTTTATCATTTTAATAATTTATCGTTGTCTTTTTGTAATGCTTCACGATCTTTTTCTGACGTTATTATTCAATAGATTTCAAATGCTTCATCAACTTAGGAGTCCCATGTAGCACAAACTGGCGCAGGAATTGTTCAAGTTATATTTTTATGGCTTCTGTGACGAATTCTTCCCATTATTTTGCATGTACTCCATTCAACAAATCGTCATTTATTGTTGCTGTTTGTATTACACTCTAGACTCATTTGTTATTGATTTGAGGCCATAATGAAAAGATTATTGATCTCTGCGCCTTGATTAAATGTTATTCGTCTTTTTAAAAAATATTTTAAAAATTATTTTAAAAAAAAAAAAAAAAAAACAATGTTACGCACCAAACGACTGTGTGGCTTTCCTCTTGAACGCAGAAATAAGAGATTTTTACTTTGACTGAAAAGCGCCTCAATGATGGATTTAGATTTAATAATACCTAGCCTGTTTTAGATATGGGACTCTTAATTAATAAGTCCACATGTTCTGTACCAGGGCCAAATATGACAATATTTTGGGGCCCTAAGATATAGCTAGTGTAGCTTATTCGTACAGCTGACTGAGCGATTTGTTTCAGAGGAAATAACCAAGTGTAGCATTATACTTGGAAACACTAAAGTGAAACTATTCAGTTGGAGATAGACGGTGTGAGCAGTACATGACGTCATGCTTTATTTTACCAATTCCTATTGTATTTACTCATCCTGCCTATAATAATAAAATATATGAGAACATATTCACAAAGGAGCTGCAATATTCACTACTGATGAACATTCACAACAGAGATAATCACATCATTAATTAAATTACTACACCAAGAGAAACTAGTAGATTGAAGTATAAATAGAAAAGTAGTAAATTTTATCTTGAAATACAGCACCAAGTTAATCTTTTACGATACTCAGATAGACATAGAGATAAGGACTGTTTTATTCTGTTTGCAATAACAAAAACGTACAAAATCTTTTTCTTCCCGACTGGAAATCTGGCGTGGGATGGGTTGTTTAAACCAGCTAGGAAAAACAACAGTCTATCAACATTTAAACCTCTAATAAAGTGATAGACCAGACATAAACAATGCATAAGCGTGGGACACAATAATCTATTGTATAAAAGTAGCGTATGCATTTTATGAGATGATAACAAAAGCCTGATCATCAATTTTTTAACCAAGCACCACGTTTTCTTGTCAACATTGATGATGTCTTTATCCAGTAGTTGGCTCACCGACAATCGTCACGATTACGTTCTAACAGCCCACTACTTCTTATAATCTGTGAGGTTGACCCCAGTGCTGTTGGCCCTTTGCCCTGTCCCTGGTACGTAACTCTGGTTCGAGGACAAACATCAGATACAAAGTGTTCAAAATAGATATTTAATGGCAAGGTTGCGATACATTTCAGTTCATTGATTTGAACCTTTCCGTATTTTTTTTATTGATCGCTTCCCTGGCAAAAACTGATTGTACGTTGGTGCTCGTGGTGTGCAACTGTTGGTGTGTAACTGTTAGCTTGATTGTAACCAAGTTTTAAGATGTGTTAGGTCGAGTCTTGGCTACACAGTGTTAGCCATGCATAATCACGGGTGCAATATAACCAGAAATAACCACTGGCACCATGCAACCAGCTTTAGACACGGGCGCCCTATAACCAACTATAACCACGGGCGCCCCATAACTAGCTATAACGTAGGTGGTGGTTGTGAGCAGAGGCGTCACTAGGATTGATGTCACCCGGAGCGGTAGCTCATGGTGTCACCGCATCACGACATAACCCAAAGAACTCCTCCGAGTCTTCCAGGGCCAAATAACTGAAACCTACAGATTTTTACATTGTGGTGTCACCCTTTGTGACGGTGTTAACCGGTGCGGTCCACACACCTCACATTCATCTAGTGACGCCATTGTAAACGCGACTTTAATAACTGTCTTCTTTAAATTGTTGTCTTATATTATTTTCGTGACGATGACCCATAAAATAGCACACAGTAAAAGGGCTGTATAGTATGCATTAGTGAGATGGGGTTCATCCATGGTGTCGGTATCTCAATGCCCAGTTGGCTTTATTTCATTTAAAATAAAAGATACCGCCTCTTTCATTGGCCGACTTTTTAATGCTCTCTCCGGTTTTCTTTTTATTAAGATCCTTTATATTAACTCGTGGTGTTTGCTTGAACCCTTGATTGCTTGCCTAAAAAACTTTGGATCGATTTTTTACCCACTTCCTCGTAAGCTAGCAAGCTGAAATTTTGCAGGCAGACTCGTGCCGATGATAAAAATTATGTATCGAAATTTCAGATTGATCGATTGTGCTGTGATTAAATTATTGAATGTTTAGATTATTTTATTTATCTATATGTATCATGTTAATTTTTTTAGATAGTGTCGTGGTGCGAGTTATATTGAACAACCTTTCATGTCGCGCAATAAGATGCGCATTACATTGACAATACTTTTTAAAAATATAGCCTATCCACGATCGGTGCGCATTATATTAAACATGTTTTACCGGACAAAACTAAAATTTTGTATTTTCGGATTGTCTTTCACTGCGTTTTATAATGAACATCCTTATAGTTATGTCTCGTATATAAAGGATTTATAGTAAAAAAAAAAAAAAAACACTTTGTTTTTTAAAGTTTTTTTTTTTTTATATTTCCCCCTAATTGGTTTTATTGTTCTTGGCTGGAACTGTTTGATTATTTGCGTGTCAATATTGTTAACTGATGTTATTTTATTGATAAGTTTTCGCTTTTAATGTATTTCATTTAATTTCGTATTTTTAATTCTAGGTGTAAAAAAAAAAAAAAATAATTGGCTTAATAAAAACTAAAGCTGTTTTTGCCCAGCGAAGTACTGACCAGGATTCTGTCTGTTGTCAAAGAGACCAATAGAGTTAATGTTTTGTGGCAATTAGTCTGTTAGAATTGACTTAACAAATGTGTATTCTGTGTCTTGAGTTAATAAGCCTGTTTGATATCCTAAGCAGTTAGTGACTTGGACTTAATTATTGTAATAACTTTAAATTAGCCACCATGCGCAGCACATGTAAATGTTTATGCTAGTCTGTCATGCGGTTTGTATTATATTGAACATACTTTTATAATATTTCCTGATCTGTAAATGTTAATTATAGACTTTCGCGGGTTGCGCGGTATATTGAACATAATCAATACTTTTAGTTATGTCTTATATATAAAGGATTTATTGTCAAAAACTATTCAACTGTCTTGTTTTAAATCTGTTCCGTTTTACAATGTTGCAAAGAGAGACAATTGGGCATTGAAATAAATTGTAAATTTTAAACTTTTTTTAAAAAGGGCCACTGAAATTTTAAAAATTGTCTTTATTATATTTAGGCTCCTTGTAAGTCCACATTTTTAACAGCATAATAAATTTTTTATTTATTAATATGGTGTGAAAGAGCCTCAAAAAATAAATGCCTGATACTAAACCTGCAGGTTTTGGCACAGAAACAATTAACAGCAAATATAATACAAACACATTCATTTAACATTGATTTAATGAGAAATGTACATAACATGTGAAGGAAAAAAAGGGATTTAATCCACATTTTGTAACCGCCGACGCCTCTGACTGGAGCGCATTATGGGCTGCTGAACTTTCTGAGTTGGTTTGATTGTCTGCACTGTGCTGACTCCATCCTGCTGTGTTATGCCAATCGCCTGGGGTGGGGCAGCACCTGAGGCTGATGTCAAACTCTCTGGCAGATCAGTTTTCTGTTGGTTCTTTGTTGCTGATGTGTCATCCCTTATAATTTTGGAACCAGTTCTCTCTGGTTTCTGAATTTCAAAGTCCTTGCCTATTTCAGGGGTCAAGCTGAAGTTTGAATGGTTCCTCTGGGCTTCCCTGACGGCTGACCCTTGAAAATCTTCTCCATCCTTTTTGTGGATTGTCTTCTCCAGACCTTCCCTGTCCTTGCCTGGAGATGTGTTTCCCTGCTGCGAATCCATCGGTTGGGTGTCATGTAGGGTCAGCTGTTGGGTGTCGTGTAGGGTCAGCTGTTGGGTGTCGGGTAGGGTCAGCTGTTGGGTGTCGGGTAGGGGTGACGGAGAACTGGTGTCTTGTTTCCTGGAGATCTGATCATCACAGGCTTTCCGGCCCTCCTCAGCGGCCCTCTTCCTGAGGATGTACGTCATTCATATCATCAGAGGTGGATGGCCTCATTGGTCAGTCATAGCACTTTGTCTTTAGCTCCTATGTCATAGCACTTTGTCTTTAGCTCCTATGTCATAGCACTTTGTCTTTAGCTCCTATGTTTGTCTTTAGCTCCTATGTCATAGCACTTTGTCTTTAGCTCCTATGTCATAGCACTTTGTCTTTAGCTCCTATGTCATAGCACTTTGGCTTTAGCCACTAGGTGATAGCACCTAGGCTTTAGCCACTAAGTGATAGCACCTAGGCTTTAGCCACTAGGTGATAGCACTTTGGCTTTAGCCACTAGGTGATAACAATTTGGCTTTAACCACTTGGTGATAGCACTTTGGCTTTAGCCCCTAGATAGCACTTTGGCTTTAGCCCCTAGGTAGCACTTTGGCTTTAACCCCTAGGTAGCACTTTGGCTTTAGCCCCTAGGTAGTACTTTGGCTTTAGCCCCTAGATAGCACTTTGGCTTTAGCCCCTAGGTAGCACTTTGGCTATAGCCACTAGGTCATAGCACTTTAGCTTTAACCCCTAGGTCATAGCACTTTGGCTTTAGCCCCCTATTATAATTGATTTTTCAAACAGCCAGTCTAAATTTTTGTGTAGTGGATATGAATTTAATTTTAATAACTGTTTCCTCAACAAATTAATTAATAAACAGCTAAACAGCCTTCCACTACTGGGGTTAGGTTAATCATCCACTGTGAGGATTTAGGAATCTAAGATAAGTGTCAGATTCAACATTAACTTTTCAGTTAACTTTTGATGTTAATACATTTTGTACAATTAAAATATTTAGTTCCTTGAATAATAATATTTATCAAATAGGAGTATGCTAGATAAACATTTTTATACCATGACCCACATTCAAAAACTTTTTAAAAAATCTTCAACAATATATCATTAAAGAACATTACGTTAGATAATGTATTTACGTGGAAGAATTGACCAGAATTTTACTTAACAGTTCAAAAACAATTATGCCTTAGGTCAATCTCTCTGCCTTGACACAGTTTATGCTTGCTCAGTTGGGAGGGACGGAGGGGGATAAGTATAAGTTATAATCAGCAAGTAAATGTTACCTTGCAGCCTCTTTCTTTAACTTCTCATGTTTCATTAACAGCTTCTTTCTCTCTATGAAAGCCTTCCTTACACGGTAACCTCGAAAAGCTGACTATTTCAACAAGAAGAAAGAAAAAAAAGTTAATTGGACAATGATCTTAAAAAATGATTTAGTGTCGGCCAGCCATAATATAGCTTCTGATACTTTCTTACAGTCCAATTGTGAAATGTAAACAATGTTTTGTTTTTCATTGTTCAAAAAATATTAGCACCACAACAAAACAAAAACCTAAAGTAAATATTTAAATTTAAAAAATGACCAATCAAGTCTACTATAAAACCACATAACCCTGGGTAACCTAAGTAAAATCTATAAATAAATGTCCAGCTGTGATATAAAAAAAGAAAGAATGTTTCTTCAATAGGGGCTCACCTGAATCTTCTGGGCTGCAATATCCTGAATACCTGTAATGGACAGTGCCCCTTGCTCGATCATGTACTGAGCAACTTCATGGTGCTCTCCCATTAAGGCGTAGTCTAATGGTGTGTACCTGGCGCAAATACAGTTTACATTTTAATTACGTACGTATTTTATGTAGTTCTAAAGCCCTTGCAGGTCAACACATATTTTCTCAGATTATAAGATATTTATGTCCAGCAAATATTTATGGAACACATCCGTGAGATCCTATATCACATCTGTGAGATCTTATATCACATCTGCGAGATCCTATATCACATCTGTGAGATCCTGTATCACATCTGTGAGATCCTATATCACATCCGTGAGATCCTGTATCACATCTGTGAGATCCTGTATCACATCTGTGAGATCCTATATCACATCCGTGAGATCCTATATCACATCTGTGAGATCCTGTATCACATCTGTGAGATCCTATATCACATCCGTGAGATCCTGTATCACATCTGTGAGATCCTATATCACATCCGTGAGATCCTGTATCACATCTGTGAGATCCTATATCACATCTGTGAGATCCTGTATCACATCTGTGAGATCCTATATCACATCCGTGAGATCCTGTATCACATATGTGAGATCCTATATCACCCAGAATTAAAACAACAAACTACAGTTCACCAACAGCCGTGACTCTTCTGTGGTTAAAAATCTGTCAACTGCTCCCCATAGGACAAAAAGGTTTCAAAAATTAGATAAATTATCACCATCAGCAGATCATCAACACTTCCTGTTTTTGGTTAATAATAGTCAAGGGATCATACCCCCCCAACCACCACCACACCACAGAACTTCCAAAATGGTTTCATAAGTTCTTAGAATATGAATATACTTATTTTTCTTTTAAAATGTAAATATATAAAGATTTGCATGTTTTTTTTTACTGCTCTCCCTTTCTTTGTTCATTTTAATTCGTTATTATTGGATGTGAGTCCGTGAATATTAATTTGAATAAAGCCTCATTAATTATGCATAACCATAAGCCCCGAGTTCTAGATCAGGTCATCAACTCCTCTTGATGTTCTTACTTTTAAACAAAACAAAAAAATCTAATCTCATTGTGAAATATCACACACTGGAGTTTAAACAGTTATTTCGATTTCGTTATTTCAAACACAGGAATCTTAAGATCTTGTCCCACCCACCTGTCCTCCGTGAATGCTATGTGACCCACCTGTCCTCTGAATGCCATGTGACCCACCTGTCCTCTGAATGCCATGTGACCCACCTGTCCCCTGTGAATGCCATGTGACCCACCTGTCCCCTGTGAATGCCATGTGACCCACCTGTCCTCTGAATGCCATGTGACCCACCTGTCCCCTGTGAATGCCATGTTACCCACCTGTCCCCTGTGAATGCCATGTTACCCACCTGTCCCCTGTGAATGCCATGTTACCCACCTGTCCTCCGTGAATGCCATGTGGTTGGGGAAGGCGTTGTATTCAATTAGAAGTTTGACGGCATCAAGGTGACCTTTGGAGCAGGCCCAGTGGAGACATGTCATACCCTTTGAGAATTAAAATGTGAAAATTTTTGTGAACTCCTGTCATTATTTTGTTCATTTTACACAATTTATGTCATTTCTGTCATACAATTTTACACAATTCATGACATTTCTATCATAAAATTTTACACAATTCATGTTATTTCTGTCATACAATTTTACACAATTCATGTCATTTCTGTCATACAATTTTACACAATTCATGTTATTTCTATCATACAATTTTACACAATTCATGTCATTTCTGTCATACCATTTTACACAAATCATGTCATTTCTGTCATACCATTTTACACAATTCATGTCATTTCTGTCATACCATTGGGAAGTGAGATTTTAACATGAAACTCTGAATTTAATTACATTATAAATTAGAGGAACATTTTTTTGTCTAGATCTTATCTCATCTGTTACTGCCACTCCTTTCTACCGAGAAGATTATTGCGTCCTACATTCTTATTAGAGTATTAAGTGTTGATAAAGGGTTGGTTTTCCTGGTTTCTTCAGGCTACTCCACGTCCAAATTTTGGGCGGGAAGAATGAAAAATACTTACGTTTTGGTCCTTGCACATGGAATAAGAAAAGTGTTTTATACCCCCATGTCTATCTGAGGGTTGTATTAAGTTATCTTAGTGCTGTATTTCCAAGTTAGAATTAATTGCCTTAACGAAACCAATTGATGTGCACACCTTGGAGTCCTGAGAGTTAGGGTCTGCCTCATGCTCCATCAACACAGACATACAGTTGACAAATCCACCAAAAGCGGCGCAGTGAAGTGGCGCCCTCCTGTGACAGAGAAATACTAATCATTACAACACCAGCAACCAATTGTCCATACTTGATTTTAAAAAAAAGTATCTATGTCAATTTAAAGATTTGTATTTGAAATTTGAGCTCAAATCTTTAAAAGCATGATTCGTTTTTATTTTTAGGAGGAAAACAATTAAATTTTGATACATTTCCATTAGGGCTGCGGAAATTAACTATTAATTTCTTGATTAATCTGTAAAAAAGTTTATCAATTAAAATTATTTTAATCGATAAATTAGCGATTAAATTGGAGATGTTGTTTTAAATAATTTTTCCGATTTAATAATAAATGATTAATTATTAATAATAGTTTGCCTTTTTACGTACAAACTTCTCCATTTAAAAAAATACGATTTTTTAAGTGTAAACTTTAAGATAAGCTCTTATATTTAAATTTTAAAAAATGATAATTGTCTGTTTTTGTTACTTCCCTTGAAATTTTCAGTTTAATGACATCACATACCTTCTTTTTAGCTTAATCAAAATTATCGATTAATTATGCGGTAATTTTTCAAAAGTTAACAATTAAATTTAAATTAATCGATAACAGTCCTAATTTCCATACAACTGAATGATATGACAATATTTAATTAATACAAAATTTTAAAAAAGATTTTTATGTTAAATAAATATATCAACTTACGCAGAGTAATCCCTCACATCAGGGTTGACCCCATACTTGATCAGAATCTGACATATGTACGCATGACCTCCTAGGGCAGCCCTGAAACAAACATCACAAACAAACTTAGATTTTATGTCATCATGATGTTCTAGGGCAGCTTTGAAACAAACATCACACACAAACTTAGATATTATGTCATCATGATGTTCTATATGTCATCATGATGTTCTAGGGCAGCTTTGAAACAAACATCACACACAAACTTAGATATTATGTCATCATGATGTTCTAGGGCAGCCCTGAAACAAACATCACACAAAAACTTAGATATGTGACCATATGGGACTGCCCTGAAACAAATATCACACAAAAACTTAGATATTATGTCATCATGATGTTCTAGGGCAGCAAAACAACATGCGACCTCACAAGCAATCTGACATTTGTAAGCATGACCTCCTAGGGCAAAACAAAAACAACAGCACACACAAATTCTTAAATTTTTAATTTGCCTGTTTATAATTCTTATTGATCAAACTTGGATATTGTTAAATTTTCTACAGAAAAGTTGACAAAACCATATATGTTCTTATTAAAAATACATTTGCATTTGATCACCTAATTAATAAATACGATTACTTATTTTCTAAGGGCGCATCAAAACACCTTGGCTGGTAAGTTTTACAATACCACATGATGATGTATTAAAAAGTATAAAATTTCCCAAAGGTAATACCAATGTAATGGAGACCGGCCATCTTGGTCAAGAACATCAACCCTCGCCTGAAAATCAATCAGTGTCTGGACAACGTCCATCTGCCCCATCTCACATGCTCGAAACAGTGGCGTGTGCTTGGCCTGGTCAGTAGCCTCCAGTTTTGCCCCGTTGTCCAGTAACAGTTTGACCGTGGTGCTGTGACCAGATAAGGCTGCAGCATGCAGGGCTAGGGGTAAAGATCATATTTTAGGTACCAGGGTAGCTGAAAGAAAACTGTGTTGGAGGTGTGCAACACATGAATATTTAAGGCTTTATTTAGAAAAGTTTCAATAGTACTACAACCATCTAAAGTGATGGTTGTCTAGGATCTTGGAGCAAGTGAAAAGTAAACAATTTCTCGATTAATCGGTAAAACAAAGTATTGATTAAAATTATTTTAATCAATAAAATAGCAATTAGAATTAAGAAAAATGTTGTAAATAATGTCATCAATTTATTAAAAAATAATTAATTATTAGTAATTAACAATAGTTAGCTTTTTTTACATACAAACTTCTCTATTTAAAAATAAAGATTTTTAAAGTATAAACTTTAAAATAAGCTGTTTTATAAGGAAAAATATATAAACAAATTAAACATTGTATTTACTTAATTAACAATAATAAAATTTTAATTCATCGGCATAATATTGAACTACTAATATTTAAATTTAAAAAATGTCAATTGCCTGTTTTTGTTACTTCCCCTGAAAATTTCAGTTTAATGATGTCATACATCTTATTTTTAAGCTTTAATCAAAATTATCGATTAATTATTCGGTAATTTTTCAAAAGTTAACTATTAATTTTAAATTAATCGATAACAGCCCTACAAAAAAACTATCTGTCCACATTATTTTATGATCAGTGTTTCATTGAAAACTTCACAAAATAATTATCAATGTCACTAATGATAAATAAATATACAAGAAATTCAGCATTTACCAGTTCCTCCTGTTTTGTCCTCTTGTTGTATATCCACATTGTGTTCTAAAAATACTCGTATGACATCATCAGCACCCTTCCCAGCAGCCCACATGAATGCTGTCCTGCCTTCCAAGTCTTGTTCATCTGTACAGTTTCGGCATAGAAAGACAGAAACAGTTTCCTGTAACATGTAAAAAATTATTCAAGTTTAACTTCTACAGCATTGACATTAGGAAAAGAGACTGGCAAAATGTTAGCATTGGCTGACACACTATACTTCAAATGTTAGCATTGGCTCACACACTATATTTCTGCTTGAAAAGAAAATTCAGTAACAAATCAACACTTTCAGGGAATATAAAATTTGAACATGTTATCAGGGACAAGAACTAGGACATAAAATCTAGGATAGCAGGATAAAATAGCTACAAATCATATCTTTATTAACAAGCACAAATATATTTCTTATTATGTTTAATATTTGATACAAGGATGACACATTTTTTACAGCTGTAAAATAATTTCTCATCTTGTGAATCAGTTATACTTCAGCATTAACATGTACTCACACTAAAGTCATTCTGTCAACATGTACTCACACTAAAGTCATTCTGTCAACATGTACTCACACTAAAGTCATTCTGTGCTGCATAGTGTAAGGCTGTGGCCCCATTGGAGTCAGAACTTGAACTGTCAGCACCACTGTCCAGCAGAATGGAAACAATCTTGGAATGACCTGAACGATACATGTCGATACAACAATGAGTATGTTATGTTTCGTATTACATATAACAACATGGAAAGAGCCATAACATATTATGTATTAATGATTTCTGATTTATGGATGAACTATGTTGATGGATGTATTTCATTTATTTTAATGTTCTCTAACCATAAACTCTCTTCACCTTAGCACCAGATATAAATACAGGTACCCAAATTTGTATTTAGTATAAAACACAAACAAAGAAACAGGAACTGGTTAAAATTAACATCACTCTGTCTCACTTGTTGAAATTTATTATTATCTCCCTTTATCTTCTCTATATTTTTAAATCTCTTTGTTGGGAGATCTTAAACTAAAGTAACTTATAAAACAGCCATAATATTGATTACCTAGGACAGCTGCCCAATGTAGAGGTGTCCGAAACACATTGTCAAGTGCAGAGACATTACAGTTTTTGACAGTTGTCTAAAGAATAGTTTTAAAACAGTTAAGTTCATTACAGACCCTTGTTAAGAGATGTGCAGTGTATTATATAAATAAACACACACTTACATATGTACACAAAGACTAGTGGCATAGCTAGGGATTTGGGAACCCCATCATTTTGACCGATAGAGTAATATATAATATTTAATGGAAAATAAATCTTTTCAGACACTCCTTCGGGGTCCCCCCTCAAGTAGGGGCCTGAGGATATTCCCTAATTGGGACCCCCCTTGCCCCTAGCTTCGCCACTGATAGAGAAACATTTATTAGTTCAGCTAAGAAGTATATATTGGAGAAACTGAAAGAAGCACTTTTTATGTGAGTAAAAAATCTTTCTTTAATCCCTGTTTTTAAACTAAGATGGATGTAAATGTAAAAAGGATATGGTAACTATACTCAAGACATGCTGATGTCAATAGAAGGATGATGTAGATAATAAAAATTACCAATAAATGATTCAAGCTAATGTTAGAGTGCAGGTGAAAGTGGTTTAGAAGTAACTTACCAGGACGTTGACTACATTCTCATTGCCATCTGCCACAGCCAAGTGTAACTTACCAGGACGTTGACTACATTCTCATTGCCATCTGCCACAGCCAAGTGTAACTTACCAGGACATTGACCACATTCTCATTGCCATCTGCCACAGCCAAGTGTAACTTACCAGGACGTTGACCACATTCTCGTTGCCATCTGCCACAGCCAAGTGTAACGCTGTCCTGCCTTCGTAGTCTTGCCAGTTGATGACACTTGGGGTGGTTTCCTGGCAATAACATTCAGTTCCAATTTCAGAATATCATTTTAAAATGCTCAAAGCAAGGAGGTAACTTATTTCTTTATAAAAAAGGTGCATAAAATGATTGATTACTAATCTTGTTCATTATAAGAGAATAAATGAATAATGACAACTCGACTATTTCTTTAAACAAAAATAAAACAAAAGCTTGCTGAGCTATTAGAAAATTTCTTCTTTTGCCACCAAGAAATGATATCAGAAAGTTTGAAGCATATGACAAAAACATTTGTTACAGTTGTAAATCTTCTGCACTAAACAAAACAAGCATTAACCCCAATACTGGCAGAACAAAATAATTTTGACACAACTGACTCACCAAAATAAGTTTGACACGACTGACTCACCAAAATAAGTTTGACACTCACCAAAATAAGTTTGACACAACTGACCGCCTCTCTGTCCCTACAGCTTGCTGCCCAGTGTAGAGGAGTTTTTCCTTCAGTGTCTGGGATGCCTATATTAGAATCCTGTCATTTTAAGAAAATAAACTAGAGAGAAAACATTTTTTTACTGCTGGTTTTCTCCCAGGCAAGTAGGCCATACCTCATTGCAAGAATGAAATATAAATAATACCATTAAGAATATTAATTGTTTAAGTATTAAATTATTAGGTCCACAGTATCAAGAATGGGTGGAAGAAATGGAGCCAGATTGATCAAAACATTGATCTTAAGTGAGGTAGTATACCATTTGTCTTTCAACAATGCCTTTAATACCATGTATAACTAAATTAATGTGGAAGGTGTTTTATGAGGTACAAGAGATATCTGATCTAAAGAATGAGAATTTCATTTCTCTAAACATGCTATTGTCAGTTTTTGACTGGATGAGCAGTTGTTTTCTTTTAAAGTAAATACTATTTACATTAATAATTTTTTTTAAATGTTCCTTGAAAAAAAAATAGCAATACATTTCTATTCTGATGAAGGGTATTGCACTGATCAGTCAGAATCTGAACAAAATATGTATTTTAATGGCAGCCAGCAAGTGGTATCCAGATATAGGTTATTTATGGTAAATCTATTTTAAATAAGTTTGAGAGAAGTTTTCTTAATAGTTGATTAGCCTATACTTGGAAGCTTTCATATATTGGAGTGGATGCGATCTCAATTATGAGAAGTTCAAGTAGGAAACAATTTTTTGGACATTTTAAATTCAAATTGGTTTTTTTTTTAAAATGTTTTGTAGGCGTAACAATAGTAACTAACAATTTTTAAAGCTAACTTAATATTGTTTTTAAAAGAATTAAACAAATATATTCATAGTTAAGATAATAAACTCAGTTTTCATATTGAGTTGCATATGAGTAAATGTGACCAAAGAAGTATTAAAACCACAACAGTTTTTTAAGGTTGTAGCTTTTAGTCATAGCTGTCTGTTACAGTTATCTCACTGTTGTTATAATTGATGCTGTCTAGTCTAGATAACAATTAATTGATGACATGGCACTCACCTGCTTGATTAACATCTTCACATGCTCTAAGTTCCCATAGGATGCTGCCCAGTGCAAAGCTGTTCTCTAAGAAAGGATAATGAAATACTAACACAGAAAAGACATTATATGGTATGTTACTTTAAATCTTTACTGAAAAACATCCACAAAAATTGCCTGCTCTGTGCCCATGACAGGGCTAATATTTTAATTACTGTGTACAATCGTTCTAGAGCTATCTTTTTTTTGTATAAAATCTCTTGGAAAAGGTTGGGGAGTTGGCTTGCAAGACGGTCATATGTGATTTATGCTTGTACATTGAATATTGGCTTTGTTATTGTGGATCATCAAGGTCCTTGTCTACATTCTACAAGATTCGACTGCTATATCAGAAGAAAAAATACCAGAAACCTTTTGGTTCGGCTTATGTGCGGGTTACACACTATTTATACTATTCTCTTCCGATAAAGGGGGTCGGCATATGAACAAATGGGCTATAAAATGAGTATATAGATATATAAATACAATTGTCATGCTCAAATTATGACATAATCTAAAGGCTGATACCAGTGCTGAAGTAAAAATCGTATAGTTATACAGCATAAGGTTGTTCCCCTGATGTCCACGTAGGGATTAGTTTAACTAGCCTTGTCACATTTTGTATATATGCCTATGACTTATCTAATACCAACACGTACTCTATACCTTAAAGAAATGTCAAAGACAGGTTTCAAATATTGGTCAAATAAATCAAGCAGAGCTTTGGCCACCTACTTTGTTTTTATCCAACCAATCAAATAGAGCTTTGGCCACCTACTTTGTTTTTATCCTACCAATCAAATAGAGCTTTGGCCACCTACTTTGTTTTTATCCAACCAATCAAACAGAGCTTTGGCCACCTACTTTGTTTTTATCCTACCAATCAAAATGAGCTTTGGCCACCTGTTTGTTTTTATCCTACCAATCAAACAGAGCTTTGGCCACCTACTTTGTTTTTATCCTACCAATCATACAGAGCTTTGGCCACCTACTTTGTTTTTATCCTACCAATCAAACAGAGCTTTGGCCACCTACTTTGTTTTTATCCAACCAATCAAACAGAGCTTTGGCCACCTACTTTGTTTTTATCCTACCAATCTAGAAGAGCTTTGGCCACTTACTTTATTTTTATCCTACCAATCTAGAAGAGCTTTGGCCACCTACTTTGTTTTTAACCTACCAATCTAGAAGAGCTTTGGCCACTTACTTTGTTTTTATCCTGATCATCAACTTCCCCTGGGGTCAATTGTCGTAGCAACAGAGCCATACACTTGGGAAGCTTGTGTCTGGTGCACAGATGCAAGGCAGTCTGACCCTCGTTGTCTTTCTCCCTGCAGTCTGCTCCACGGGACAAGAGTAGCTTCATCAGCCGAAGATTTCCCTGTTCACAGATAAAGGTAATGTCAACACACAAAAGATATAACAAAAAGTATTTTACTGATTTTATTTATTACAATACAAAAAAATGGGTTGATATTTTTTAATTTTTTTAAAAATTAGATTAAAATGTTAGTTTAATTTATCAGGTCTTCTCAGGCCCAGATTTATCAGCATGAACTATTTCAACTTAATTAGTTGGTCAGTCTGATGTCCAGACACTTACCTTGTGTGCTGCCCAGTGCAGTGCTGTCCTGCCTCCTTTATCCTTCAAATTGACCTGAGCCCCAGCCTTTATCAGAATTTCTGCACACTCAAGCCTGTCCACCAGCACACAGTACATAAGTGGACTTCGGCCAAACTGGTCACCAACATCCAAATCTCCATTTGAAGCTGCAATTTTAATTGCCAGATAAGTGGGAAGAAAATATTTTCAATAAATAGCAATTAAATTGAAGAAAATCTTCATACACATGTTTCACAAAAATGTAATAAAAATAATTAATGTTTTAAATGGTTTTCATATTTTGTAATTTTTATTTTTTATGAACATTTTTTTTTTAAAAAGATGTTAACTAACACCATGTGCTTTCATTTCTAAAGATTTTCAAATAAATTTTCAAATATATTATTCCTATTAAATGTTGGAGCTAAATATAAATGCATTTAATTTAAAAGGCTTATTTTATCTGTATTTATGATGTGGTATATTTCTTCAATTATGCCATTAAAAGTCTAAGAAATTAAAAAGAATTTCTGGTTTAAAAACTAAAATGCTAATTTCTCAGGTTAAGAAGTTAGTCGGAAGTGATTAATAAGCTTAGGAAACATGTTTCCGAAAGGATAAGCTGATGCAACAAGAGCCCCCCACTCCCCCCACCAATCATTATTGTCTATTATCCCCTCCCTTCCAACATTTAGTGACCAATTACTTTGCTGAAAGCCCTTGGTTGCAAGAGAAGTTCCCTCTTCAAAGCCACAGAAACATTACAAGCCTCTTCAACGTAGATGAGACCAGGATAATTTATGTGCCTTTAAAGTAATAAAGAAAAAAAAAAGACACATTGCCTATCACTGCAAGAGACAATATTTGTTAATATTTGAATAGTCTATTTTAGTAATTCATTGGACAAAGTGTGATTTAGACTGCAATCAGGCAGTACACAAATAAAACAAATTAAAAGTAAAAACTTAGCTGCGGTGAAATCTAGAGAGTCAATGAGAGTAATAGTAAGAGGAGAGTAGTGTAAGCTTATATAGGAAAGGAGAAAGTGGGTGTGGCTAATCAATTATGTTGTCAGCGCAAACGCAACATCCATCCCATGATGAGCAAGAGTCGCATACTCTTAGATTAACCTATTCTTCAGACTGACCCTGGGTGTGCCTGTGCGAGAGACTGTAGTAATTAATTCTAATGTTGAAGGATTTTTTTAAAATAAGGATGCAAGTTTATTCCATACCAGCAATAAGTCGTAAAAGTGTTTGCTTTTCTCCGTTTACAGCTGAGGCATGGATCTGTGTGACACTGTCCAGCCTCGGTCCTTCCGCTTTGGTGACTTCTAAACTTTGACCATCAGTTTTTCTACCTTCTATAACTTGAGCATCTGATCTGTTGGGGAAGGGTACACTTGGCATCTCAACCTGCAATAAAGGAGCAAATTAATGAAAACATTAAGTAATGTAAGACTAGACACAAACCATGGATATGTGTAGGATGCTGTGTTCCTCTGTATAGAAGGAGGCTCTGTAACAGATAAGATAAAATGGTAAGTTATAAAAAAAATATAATTAAATGACAATTTATTGCAGTAAATAAATTATTCTGCCTTTTACTTTGCATAGTTGGAAATACTGCTGCCTAGTCCTGGCAAAGCTTTAGGACAGAACCACCCCCACCCCCCAAAAAAAAATCATTTAGCACACACTCAAATATGTGCCTTGGTCAAAGAACCACAAAATATAAATGAAAAAAACAAATTACACAGACTATTTGTGTAAGGAAACAATAAATTAAAGCTTTATTATCAACTAATACAAATAATGGTAGACGTTTCGGCTCATGCCTTCATCAGTACAAAAACAATTACTATTTTACACAAATAGTCTGTGTAATTTGTTTTTTTTTTAATAAAAAAGCTTTATGCAGTCCTATTCTGTAAAATATAAATGAAAAATGATCAGCATGTCCTTAAAGCTTACTGCCTTGTATCACTGAGCTTATTAAGTGCTACATTTACACAATAATCTACAAAGCAGTTTACTTAATTAAATGAAGTATGCACATAAAAAACTAGTGGTTTGAAATACCTGTGTCTCACCATACAGTCGAATGATTCGAGAAGAAAAACAGCATGGACCAAGCAAGTATGAAACCATAGCAACACCAAACTAAACCAATATGGTTGAACACAGTTTTAAAAATGTAGATTTTAAAAAGTAGATGACTTTTGATTCAAAATATTTATTTCTGATAGGTTTTTCAACTGTTTTTTTAGATATTGTTTTCCTAAACTCCAGAAAATTGGATTCAAGTTTGCTTGTTTGATTTCTTCTTTTGTTGGTGGGAGGGCCATTTGAATTAAAAACTGATCATTTTAATTAGTACAGAATTAGTCATTTATTTTATTATTCTAGAGTTTCATGATTACAACGCTTGTACTAAGTTATATTTATTGATATATTGATCATCAGCATATTGAAGGCCTAAATTAAGTAAATTTATTAGGGCAATAAATTAATTAAATAAATTAGTAATGCAATATACAATTTTCTTCTCTGTTGTGTATCAAAAAAAGCAATAATTAATTATTGTCACTGTTAGAATTTAACACTGGAATTTTCTGGATCAGATGAACATTCACTTCACAATTATAGTGTTATATCCTTTCTGGTGTAATTGTCACTATCATTATAACATTTTTGGTAATAGTGAAAATTTTCTTTCTCTGCTAACTTCAGAACTGATTGAATTAGGAAACAGCTTCATTAAAAAATCTGAGTGTTAAGCATCCTACAAGAGACAAGCTCAAGTGTGTCAGGTGTGCTGAAACTACTCACAAGCACACAGTGAGTGCAGCTCTCATGGCATGACCCAGTTTTCATCCCCATTGCTTTCACTGATATTCTATAAATAGAAATGGCACTTTGGAAAAAAGTTTGGAAATTTTCAAATCTTCCTTAAGTTTAACTGGAAATGTTTAGTAAAAAATGATTCTATTAAAAAACCATTTAATTTCACTTGTATCCTTTAATTTAAACAAATATATAATAATTTTTTTTTTCAGAATTCTATACAAAATTGTGTGAGCCTATTATTAAAATTTGTTGTTAACTGGAATAAGAGAATAGATGCTGAGACTGAGGTAAAATCCTGTAATTCCTAAATGAGTATTTCTGGAAGCAATAATACCAGAGACAATAGTTAGAAACACAGAATATAAAGAGACATACAATAGAAAAATTAAATTAAAAGTAAGCAATATTAAAGCCTAGAAGAAAAAAACAAAATTTGAACAATTTTAAATTATACTATACCTTAAATAAACAAATCAACATTTTTTTCATTTGTTTTCCATAAATGGTAAACTCTATTTGGTGTATAATCACAGACAATACGCCTGTAACTACTCAACTATTTCATTATTTTTATCCCATTTAAAAATAGAACAAATGCCTTTTTCATTTAAGTTGTTTTCTTAACATGGTCTCAAATCTCAACCAAACATAATTTTTTGAATTTTGACTTATGCTAGCAAAACCATCTGTCATTCTGCATATTTTTTTAGACAAACACTTCTTATCAACTCAAACTCACTGGGCATTGGTTAATAAGCAGTTGTTATTGAGGATTTTGGTTGCCAAAAGGTTTTTAACAGCAGGGAATGGCATGTCCCTCAGGCTCTTTTGTCCCTCCCGAAAGAAAAAAAGAGGATTTTTTGTCCAAAATCTGCCATAACAAGATAACAACTATTATAATTAGAATGTTCAGGTTATTTTAAAATAAAATTTCTAATGTGGCAAGAATTTCATACGGGTTGTAGGACATTTCTAATAAAGCTAATTTAAGGGATTTCCTAACCCATGCCTATTGTGTAATGGCACATTTTGAAAATGACATGTCGATTATTTGTATGAAGACCTTAATAATAATGTGGACCTTACATTTACAAAATAATTAGTGAAT
Source organism: Radix auricularia (assembly GCA_002072015.1). NCBI lineage: Eukaryota > Metazoa > Mollusca > Gastropoda > Lymnaeidae > Radix > Radix auricularia. The sequence goes on along the minus strand of MUZC01000088.1, from coordinate 380,390 downwards.
GTGATTTAAATGTTAATAAATATGAATATTTTTTTGATCCACGTGTTGCCTTACCTGTGATAAATTATTTGTTGTGTCATTTTTCAACAGCTGCAAATTTGATTTAACTGCCACTGATTTTTTTGATGAGCACATCTATGATTTTTAGCCAAGTCAAGTTTCATGGAAAACATAGTTGGATTCAATCTCAGTTATGTGTCAGCTCATTTCCAAAACAATATATTTGATGTTCATGCCATTCTGAAATTTAAAATGTTATTCTTATAAATTCTTGAACTAAATATGTAAAATTATGTTCATGAGTGAAAAAAAATTGGTTGTACTAAGATTTATTAACTGGTCAGCGAAGATAAAACACATTATTTTCTGGAATTTATTATCAATTGAAAATGCTATTTTTAAATAACATATAGTTAAAATCCCTACTAGAAAAAAGATCAGTTAGTTATTATAGGTTGATAAAGACAGACATAACAAATTTTCACAATACTCCCACACACCTACCCCTCCCCTCTTTAAATAAATGTAAACATTTTTTGTTAGTTTAAAAAAGAATGACCTTAATTTAAATCACTTGAGAGGCAAAAAGAAAAAAAAAACATCCATCTCTATGGTTCTGTTCTTTTATGAATATGATTAAGTATTTTGATCTGTTATAAATAAATGTTGATATCATGATTATAAATCATAAATATGATCCAAATAATCTATTACATAGGTCGTAAGCAACAGTTCTCAAATAATAATTTCACTTAATGTTTGTCTCTTTGAAGGATAAGATTTAAAAGTGGGCGAGGTGACTCACTGCACTCATAATAAAAATGAGGAATCTAAAAGCAGTCTATAATTATTACTTTCTTATCTTATCTGTTACAGACTCTATTTCTATACAGAAGATTATTGCATCCTACGCTTATCCATGGCTTGTGTTTAGTCCTGCATTCTTATTCGAATTTTAAATGATAAAATGTTGGCTTTCCTACTTTCTTCAGGCAACCCATTCTACGCCCGAATTCTGGACGGGAAGAGAGAAAACTTGAATGTCTTTGTTCTTGCGTAGGGAATAAGAAAGGTGTTTCTATCCTTAATTATTTTGTTAATAAAAAAATTATTTTTGTTCAAAAGTGTGACGTACTTTGGGGATGGGGGGGAGGTCCAAGATTTGTGACAGTTTATGACAGGAGGGAGTTAAAAATGGTCAAAAATAGCGTGAATTATTTTATGGACGACCCCTAACTACTAAGTTTTGTGGTACACAACAGGAAAATAGTATCTTTTATTTTAGATTAAAAGGTCTCCAGGGGCCGGGTGAGTGGGCCTTGCGGGCTGCATCTGGCCCGGGGGCCATAGTTTAGAGACCACTGGTCAAAGCCAATCGGTTACAATGTGATTTATTTTTATTACATACTTTATGATACATACAGCCATACTCATACAGCATACTCCATACTAAGAATAAGTTAGTTTAATCTAATTTTAATGCTAATTATTTAACCACCATCTGCCTTTTACTAAGTTGTTGGCCTGTACTGGTTCCAAAAACAAGAAAAAGTGTAGATCTGAAAGCCTTTAGGTGATTGTATAGATAAGAAACTAGATTATTCTCTCCTTGTAGTTTTAGGTTCAGAAATTTTAAATGACCAATAATGTCTAAAGCAAAGGCCAATTTCCAAACCTACTCTTTATCAGACAGTAATTTCCTTTTACTTTCTAGAAAGTCGTGTATTTCCTTTCTTAATTCCAGTACCCTACTTAGATCTTTCTCACAACTTAGCCATCTTACTGCTGTGTAAGTGTTGCGATTCTGTGTCTGTATATTTCAACATGCCTCTGAACTGTATATGTTGAGCTAATGTAACCTTATTAAACTGACATCTTCACCACAGGATTCAGTACACGGCTAATGTCCACATACTTAGACCATAAAGCTTGTTGGTGAATAATACAGTGCAGGAAGATTGGTTGTGGAATGTGTTTCTCTTTACACATCAGCTTCACTTGTCCAACTAAGCTGTTTGTGAAAAATCACAGGTTTGACAGAAAAAAGAAAATGGGAGATAACAAGAGAAGGGAGTTGAGAAGTTGGAGGATATGTTTCATGCTATTTGAATTTGAGAGACCGCTGTTGTATATTGTGACATGCGTGTTTATATAATTGAATATTTCGTTATTAACAACAGATGCAGGAGAAAACAAACATTGTCACAGCCACTTCTGCTAGCATTGGTCTCAACATACACAAAGGGAAGAGTAAAATCCTTAAGGTTAATGCCACCAGGACATCACCCATCATGCTTGAAGGAGAAGCTCTTGAGGAGGTGGAGAGTTTTGTTTACCTTGGCAGCGTGGTAGTTAAATAAGGTGGTACAGATGGTGACGTCAAAATAAGGTTCAGAAAAGCAAGAGCGGTCTTCCAGCAACTCAAGAATGTTTGGGTCGCCAACAACTTAGGCAGCAAGTTAAAAGTAAGGATATTCAACGCTGTGCTGAAACCAGTGCTGCTATATGAAGCTGAGACATGGAGAACAACGGCTGTAAACCTGACCAGAATCCAGTTCTTCATTTACAATTGTCTAAGAAGGATTCTCAGAATTCACTGGCTGGACAAAATCAGCAACCGGGAATTGTGGCAGCGGATGAAACAGAAGCCCATTGAGGAAGAGATTCTTCCAAAGGCGGTGGAGGTGGATGGGTCATACACTAAGAAAACCTGCTTCTAATACAACAAGGCAAACCCTGAAATGGAACCAGCAGGGTAAACGGAAAAGAGGCCGTCCAAGAAACACTTGACGCCAAGAATTGGAGGCAGACATCAAGAGGATTGGCCATGAATGAAAGAACCTGGAGAAACTGGCCCACGATAGAGATGCCTGGAGGTCTCTTGTAGTTGTAGGTGGCCTATGTCCTAGGAGGAAGTGTAGATGACAATGAGAAGGCTCAACAAAGAGTATTTTTCCTGACTTTAATTGGTGCAATGAATTATTGTGTGAGAGATGATAGTATTTCATAAGCCCACAAACACACATGAAAATAGATCAGTCACAAGAGGGTGACACAAGCCTTTCTTTATGGCACCCATGTTCTTTCCTCCATCAACAGTCAAATAAGTGAAGTTAATCCAGTCCAAGTTATAATCAGCAAATGATTTTTCAATTTATTGAATACATCCTCTCCGGTAGCTGTGACATACATGTTATGTAGAGAAGCCAGTACTTATGTTATGTTCATGTCTTCATCCACACCTCTAATGAACACAAGCAGTTGAGAGGTGGAACAGCTGTCCAGCGATTCATCCATTCCCATTGAAAAATGGTGAAACTTGCTTGCGTTTTTAACTAATTGAGTAACAGTTCGTTTTGTTCTGTATTCATATGTCTTAATGCAGGGATGTCCAAACTTTTTGCATGGCGGGCCATATACCTTTATGCACAGATATTTGCGGGCCGGGTTAAAATAATATTATATAAATGACATAGTATGATGTGAGATTTTAATGTGAATGGTGAAACTGAGATCTTGAATGAAGTAAGTGGTGAGGTCATGCTCAATGCCATTGGTTTTGATACATATAATATCACATAGTTGAGAGTCACTTATTCTCATCCTCACACAGATCTTGTTAAAATTCATAACTGAAAATGTCTGACTACACAAGTATGTCGAGCCAAACAAGCTAAGCATTTTTTTTCATACAAATGTTCGATTCCTGTTCGTATATCGTAAGTAACGCTAGCAACATCCCGCCGGATCGTCTAAGGTTACGACATGTTGTAGCACTAGTTTCCTGACTAGCACTACGACATGTCGTCGGGTCGTCTGCTGCTACGACAAAATTGTCGTCGTGCTAGCCACATACTAACACTAACATTTAAGTTAAGTAAGTTTAAGTAAGTCATAGTCATTTAATTTAGGATGTGCCTAGCGCTACGACAATTTTGTCGTAGCAGCAGAGGACCCGGTCGGATGTTGCTAGCGTTAGACATGTCGTAGCGCTAGTCAGGAAACTAGTGCTACGACATGTCGTAACAGCAGACGATCCGGCGGGATGTTGCTATCGTTACGACAAGATTGTCGTAACAGCAGACGAACCGGTCGGATGTTGCTAGCGTTACGACATGTCGTAGCGCTAGTCAGGAAACTAGTGCTACGACATACGCAACTTCTGCTACGACTAGTTTTAGTCACTTCTTTTTATTGTATACGCATATATATTATAATACGACATTATTTGTGTGTGCATTAATTCTAAAATCTAAATTTATTTAAATAAATTATTTAAATAGATTTAATTTTAATATAATAATAATATTGGTCTTCCGATTATAAATATATCAGCCGATTTTGCTATACTATAGTATACTTGTGTAAGTGATGCCGATCCATTAAAATTTAGTATACCGTAAAGCCTAAAGCCGTAAATGAAAATCCTCAAGTAACGATTCGCGCACAATCGCAAGATAAATTATCTAAAATAATTTGTTTCGAGTGGAATAATAAAATGTGCCGTGTGCAGACTTGTCACAGGAAACCATTCCATTCATCCTTCTACCTCATTTTCACTCTATTACTAATACTATTACTATGGAGGAGGGGGGGGCAGGTAATAACAACCGCACAGGACTTCTCGTTTACTCGCCTTCCCCCCCTATTACTATTAGTACTATTACTTCGTGTTGCTGTTTGTTGTCCGTTTTCTCAGCACCCACCCCCGCCTCTCTTTGCACTTTTTATGACGAGCAAGTCTGCAGGGTACGATGCACCATGCCTCCCTCCCCAGCTTGCGCTCAGCACATTTTCGCGATGCCTTCAATTCAGAGAATGTTTCAAAAATATCTTGTAAACAATTAAGTAACAGTGATGGTTTATAGTCATTTTTTAAACTCACGCCTCACCTTTTTGTCAATTCACTAATCAAAAGAATTTAAAAAAATAAATAGTAGTATTAGCATAATTAAATACAGCTGTAGTCGTAACTGTAAGTAAGCACATATTACATTTTTACGACTGTCGTAGCAGCAGACGACCCGGTCGGATGTTGCTAGCGTTACGACATGTCTAAAATCTAAATATTTTTATTTTAACAGATTTATTCAACGTATCTGCTTTTCAGAATAATAACAAAAATTATAAGCATACACATTATGATTTTAATAATAATAAATGAAATTTAATATAAAAAAAAACATGACGGCAACGGGATTCGATCCCGCTATCGATAGTATTATATCATTTCCGAAGCAACCGTACTAACATTTGATCTAGCGAAGCTACTGACAAAGTGTGATTTTTTAAAATTTATAACTGTTTTTCATTTAATGGCTCAATCTAGATTTTTTTTTAATCCTTTAAAATTCATTAACTCTTAAAGTCGCAAAGCGTCGTAATGCGTCTCTTCCCGCTATCCCTAAAGCGTCATAATGCGTCCCTAGATACAAATCTCGTTAGAAATGAGATCTCGGAATGTAAAAACTCTTCAATGCTTGAAAAACGATGTATTCGACTTCCGGCAATGGCGGCCGTTGCGGCACTAGTGTTATCGCTCGATTCGCGATGTTTTTTGGTAGTTTTAATGGGTTTTTTTTCGAAGATACGTTTTTGTTATACTTTATTACTAAAATAATAGTAATAAACTACAGGTAAATATTGTTTCAAACTCAGTACGGTCTTTTGGATGCGTAAAATAACCATTCTTAGCCTTAAAAATGAAGTCAGTATGACAATAATATTATGAATGGATTTTACGCAAATTTTTTAATTTCATAACCGGTTGATCGTAATACGGGAAATCCTTACGGGACTGAGGCGGAAGTTTATTGAAAACCTTCTGGGGCTTTAAGAGTTAATACGCTTATCTAGTGATCATGATATTTCATTATGAGAATTATAGTTTAGTATTTAAGTATTTGTAATAGCATAATTGAAAATACAGAAAATTGTTTACGACATGTCGTAACGGCAGACAACCCGGGCGGATGTTGCTGGCGTTACGACATGTCGTTGCACCAGCCACATCCGCGCGGGTTGTCTGCCGTTACTTTGTCGTCGTAGTAGCAGTCAGTAGACACTTACTAATTATACATTTATCGGCATTAAGTATTAACAACCAACATTTTAATTAATAAAATCTATTTAAAAATAAATGCCGGAAAAATACCTTTGAATAATTCTAATTTGATATTTTCGTTAGGAAAAATTTAGTTGCAACTGAAACATTAAGCATTTTTTGTTGTTGCTATGCTCGGATGAATAGTTTACAGCTCTCTTGCATTTGAAGAAAACATACTTCTCGAGCATAATCTATTACAATTCCAACGGAAATATACCTATGTTCCAAAATGCTATGTTTACCGAAGAAAAATTATATTAAGGTAAAGAAACTTAAATTGAGTGTATAATAAATTTTAAATAATAGATTTATTTAGTAGCAGTTAATTATGCAAAATAATTAGATGGGGAAAAGATGATGTTGTGCTTGCTTAATTATTTAATTTATAATAATTTTTTTAAATAAATTCTCTTTTTGTGCAGCCAAATAATTGAATTCTCTTCCATTACACATCAGTAGTCTGTGTATTCATACTACTAAGTCCTACAAGACTGCACTTAAGACTTAAGACGCATCTTTTCAAAATTTATTTTCAAAATTAATGAAACAACTTGTCCTTTTAAATGATAAACGTAGCCAGTGGTGTCGCTAGGGGGCGGGCCGCCCCGGGTGAAACCATTAGGGGGGTGACACCAAAGGATAAATTTTTACTGTATTACATTTTATGTCAGAAAAAAAAGACCCATTTTTTATATAGAAAGAAATTAAGAAACAATAAAAATACTTTAAACGTCGAAACTTTTTATCGACATCATTGACAAATCCTTTTTATCCGTTAGCTTACAATAATAATAAAACCGTCCCGACAACAACAACAACAACAAAAAAAAAAAACAAAAAAAAAAAAAAAAAAAAAAAAAAAAAAGCAATGTCTTCTGTTGTAAAAGATATTTTTTTTTAAAAAAACTGAGCTTTGAAGTGTTGACATCATGGACGGATCCCACTCCCTCTTCCCTCCACGTCAGAGGGGTGGGGGCGAAGAATACAATGTACCATCTTTCTATTTTTAAAGTTATTTTTTATTGTTATTTTTAGAGGAAAATTTTGAATTCAATGTCATTGAGTTAATTTTTTTTAAAGTATTTTTAAAGGCGTGCAAGCATAGATATGCATGTTTATGTATAGGTAGTCCTCTGGTTCGTATTTGTTATCCTTACCAATTTTCCCTTCATTTGTGGGACGTGGAGGTAGCGCTCTCGACTGTCATACCGATGGTCACGAGTTCGAATCCACAAGAAGGTGAGGATTTGTTCTCGGGGCCTGAGGAGTCCCCGAGTCACCCAGCTCTGAATGGGTACCTAACTAGACAATAGTTAGGCGGCTGTGGTAATGTGTGGAACCCCTATAGCCGTGGCCTGTGACCGCTGCATCACTTGCCAACAGATCATCTCTCATGGTCTGTGGACGCAATTATCTTCTGCATAGAAGTAGCGTCTGTATATCTAAGATAAGCTGCACGGCCGCGATGCTATCTGGCAGTTTCCGCGCAGCAGTTTTGAGTTATCATGCCGCAGAATTCAATAGGGAAATAATTAGAATTTCTGCGCCTTTGCCAGAAAAGTTAGTAGTATTTATCTCTTATTCTACCTGGGACACAGTCGCAGCTTTTGTTAAAATCCAATTGTGAAAACAAGTTAAAATGTCCAGAGTGTATCTTCCATTTCTAACATACAGCAAACAGAGACTAAGAACATAATTAAACTCATTCTTCTAAAGTTAATACAAGGAAAATATCAAACACTCCCTTAAAAAAAATTGGTGACTAGCCTTGAAGCAGAATAAATACTTAAATATCACTCGCCGACAACTTAAAAAAGACTTTGATGTCACGAACAAGCCGGTGTGATATTTTAATCAAAACAATTGGAGTTGTTTTTGGGGTGATAGTGTGTTGAAAGGAGGGCTTTGAAATGACAACTCAGTTTGCGCTGGACACCTTGAGAAGGATTTTTTTAGACGACACGGAAATCAGATGGCTTTCACGGCACTTTGCTTTACACGCATTGTTGCTCAAATTGTTTGAGAAACATACATGTACAGACTGAATACTGTGAAGAGCTGGTCCGTTTGTAAAATGGCCCATAGTCATGGTCAATAAATATTTTTTCGTAGTGTCATTCATGAAGTAGTTGGATAATTTGCCAAATTAAGCAGGCTGTTACAAAAGAAAAAATCTAACGACCATAGAGGCATACCAGTTTGTATAATGAAAGATCAATAACCTAAGAGACCATGAGCACCTTGGTGACAATTTTCATTGTTCTGTAGAGGTCGCTAAAATGTTTTCAGGCTGTAAGGGTGAAAACATAGTCCCATTCTCAAATTCATTGAATGTCTGAGTTGCCACGTGGACTATCGTTTTCTTGAAATCGACTTGATGCTATGGCGTATATTGTTGTAAGCGTTAGTCGACACGTCAATTTTTAATTTCTAACAAGGAGAACTTGGTGCCCTGGTTACTAAATAAAAAGCATTGTTTAAAAGCTATGAAGATATTTTGAAGAAACTTATGGATCATTATCACAATTTTAATTTATAATTAATGCTAGCAGAAAAAATTAAAATTTAGGTTGATGCAGACTTTTGACAAGGGGATTCGTCATTCAGTTTGCCATGACTCAAGAATAGTTCAGCGACTTTGTCATTCTGTTTGATATTGGTGCCACATTTCTTGCATCGAGCACTGGTTGCGAATGTGGATTTAGCCTAATGAATTCTATAAAAGTAAAAAATAGAAATAGGTTGGAAGAGTTACATTCAGACTTGCTTAAGAGGATTAAATCTTGTTAGAATGATGGACATCGGATCAACTTTGACAAAGTCTTTAAAATATGGATCTCGTTGAAAGACAGACGCCAGATCGCCCCAGAATAGATAAGCGGCTTATGGGTATGTTGGCATTTCGTTGATTTATGCATGATAAATACTGTTGAACAGATCAAAAGAAATATACATTTATAATTCTTGTTTATTTTGATATAATCTAATAAATAATTTTGATAAAGAAATGTGTCACTTAATGTACATCGGTCCGATTGGTGCATGTATTTTTGTTAGATGTCAAAAATTTGAACACAAAAATGGTACCGTGTTAAACTTTAAACATATGTTGTTGTTGTTTTTTTTTTTTTTGTTTTTTGTTTTTTTTAATTATCTTTTTTTATTTAGCACAACAACTGGTAAACCTTAGAGGGAACATTGATCCCCACTTAGCTGTTTATCTGTTATACAAACTTTTTTTTAATGTGGTAAAGAAATAAAAATACCTCCCTTGAAGGGAAGGAAAGTGCTGATCTACAGTATTACAAGGTGACAAAAATTTAAAATTATGTATATTCCCTTTATTTGCCACTGGAAGACAGGAGGAGTTCTAGGGATTTGGGGCAATGCATAAATGACGTCACGTGCCTCGGGGGAGATGCAGAACTTTCTCCATAAGAAGAAATTGCACCTGCTATGAACAGCGAAATTGATAAAATCCAACAGGAGATATCAATACGGATTTTACGTCTTAAACAACCTAAACAACAAATTTGAATTTTTACTAGACGTCAAATCTCTTCTTGCTGAAACAAAAGTCGAACCACTTCATTAAAATTCTTAGATTTTGCTAATTTCTACGAATTGTGTACAGAAATCAAAGACTAAAAAATGATGCTCAGTACCCGGACTGAAGTTCTACCGGAAACTACTTTGGATCTTTTCGATTTTATTGTTTCATATGGAGATGACGTATTTCCGAATCTGCGCATTTCACTTCAAACACATGTACTTCTAAAAATTGCTATTATAACTAAAAGCTGTGAGCGGTCCTTCAGCAAAGTAAACCTTATTTTGTCTTAATTACGTGCTTCAATGGATCAAGATCGTCTGCATGATCTTGCACTCCTTAGCATTGAAAGAGAACACTTGAGAATAACAATTTTAACAGCGAGATTGACGATATTCAAATAAAGGAAGATCAATTTATTTTAGATTATGTCTATTCGAGTCATGTCTAATTAGTAGAGTATTTTTTCAAATAAATTGTTTATAATCGTATAGAAAATTATTAGTCTGTATTGTATTTCATTAAAATATCATTTGCTTCAAAAAAATGAACCATGTAAACCGTAAAGCTTCAAATTTTTCTTGGGGGCTCAGTGAGCTCCCAGAATTTTTCGGTCCGTCAAGGGGCGCAGAATTTGTGTCATGCCCCCGGGCGCACATGACCCTAGCTACGCCACTGGGGGAGGGTGTGACAAGAGGGAGGGGTGTGTTTAAAAATGTAACGTTACATCAAAAACGTGCAACTTTAAATAAAGTTCCACTTAAATATTTGATTGTATACTATTTATTTAATGACGTTTTCAATGGTTTCACGCGTGTTATGATATTAGAGTGCAGACTTACACTAAATACATATTTAAATGACAAAAAATAACTTGCCACTTGATAATTTTTATTTAGAAAATACGGCTTGGGGGGATTCTAAGCTTTGTGACGTCATATTGGGAAAAAAGGGGCTGTGGGTCTAAGTTTTTATGACAAAGTATGACGCGGGGGGGGGGGGAATCGGCAACCTATCGTTACGTCATTTATGGACGTCCCCTTAAGTCGTGAAGGGGTGACACCATGAGCTTCCACCCCGGGTGACACCAACCCCAGCGACGCCCCTGAACGTAGCTGTTTTATAATGTATTGCCATTTATGTGGTAATTATATGAATGTTTATTTAATTAATATTAGTATGTTATTATCTCGATGTAAAGTGCTGTGAGCCCGGCTCCTTGCTGGGATACAGCGCTATGTAAATTATCAATTTATTATAATTATTAATTATGTTATAACTATTAGACTTACATAGTATAGTTAATGTAAGTATAAGGCTCAGATCCATGTTGCATTGACATTAATATTTATTTTAGCCACAGAAGAACAAGAAATTATCAAAAGATGGACGAATAATGTTCTGAGCTGTACAATGAAGACTCCAAAGGCGATGCATCAGTGCTCAATTGCCTGACGTCAACTAACAAAGACATGCATTCTATTCCCCGCGATGAGGTGGAGCTGGCTGTGCGAAAACTGAAAAGAGGAAAATCGGCTTGAGCAGACAATATCCCAGGTGAACTGATTCAGGCAGGAGGTGACCAAGTAATAAACATTCTAACCAACATGTGCAACAAGATCTGGCAGACAGGAGAATGGCCAACACCCTGGACACAAACGCTGCTTATTACGCTCCCAAAGAAGGGTAATGTACAGATGTTCCAGAACTACCGTACAAAAAGCCTGATTAATCACGCCAGCAAAGTCATGCTTATGATAATATTATACAGACTGAAACCACAAGCAGAGCAAATCATTGCATAAGAACTGGCAGGCTTTAGTGCACAACAGAGCAGATCTTCAACTTGCGAGTGCTCTGTGAAAACATCTCAAACTCCAGAGACTTCAAAGGGCGTTCGACAGAGTGTGGCATGCAGCACTGTGGGCTACTATGCACAAATTCAACATTAATGCTAACCTCATTGCAGTGATCAAGAACCTGTACAACAGAGCAACCAGCGCAGTACTCTAAAACAGCAAGTTGGGAGATTGATTCAAGACCACTGTTGGGGTCAGACAAGGGTGTTTACTCTCCCCCATCCTCTTCAACCTCTTCCTTGAACAACTATGACAGATGATGTGCTAGATAACCATTACGAAACGGCTAGCATTATTTTGTTGTATTATTGTTTTTAGATTGATATCCACTTAAATAAGTGGGAGTCACTGGAAGACTTACATGTGACGCATTTGAATACTAAATTACATGTATATTATTTTTAGAAAAGTGTGACGTAAGGGGCCGTCCATAAATGACGTCACGCACCTAGGGGGGGGAGGGGGTCACACTTTTGTGACGATGCGTGACGTGGGGGAGGGAGGGGGGTTGAAGAAATGTGACGTCACATCGAAAGGGTAATTTTACATAAAACCTCCACTGAAATATTTGGTCACTTAAAATTTATTTAATGACTTTTTTTTAAAAAAATTCAAAGCTTCTCAAAGTGCCGGTCGATAAGCTATCAGACGCCGGTTGGTTTAAGTTAACAAGACACGAAAATTAAATAAAATTATAACTCTGCGAACTTTTTTTTTTGGTCGAACTTTTTTTTTTGGTCGGTTATCCCCCCCCTCCCCCGAAACTGCTACTGTTAAGTTTTACAAATAGGACAAGTGTCTAAAAAGATCTGAATAGGATTCTATGTTGATATTTTAAGTCAAAACGACACCGAATATCCATTTGGGGGGTGGGGGAGGGGAATCTATTCGATACAATAATAAAAGTTTTAAGTTTGCTGTAGTTTTTCGATTGGTTTTTGGTCAAACGCCTCTGGCCATTCTAAATATAATAATAAATGTGTCCATTTAAAATTAGTCAACAGTATTCACTAACTTTATTGAATGCATCAAATTCTCGACATTGCAATTTGAGAGGAGCACAAAATAACTTTCTTCTGAACTCATGTTGATTACGATTATTGTTATTTGTGTCAATATAAATGAAAGTAGGCTGGATTTAGGAGCACAAAACAACTTTCTTCTGAACTCAGTTTTTAAGGCATTTATTTTAAATTTGACAGAAATGACACTTGATACAGTCAAGTCATGTTGATTAAGATTATTATCACTTTTGTCAATATAAATGAAAGTAGGTTGGATTTAGATGTCTTCGTATAGTACGTAAATAAGAAATCTACATAGATAACAAATTTAACAAATGCATTTTCTGGAAGGAACCGGTTCAATAGTGGGCATATGTTACCAAGCGTACACGTACACATGACATATTTGAATATATCGAGTGGAGTGGAGTGGATGTTATATGTCCCAAATGAGTCTGCATTACCCCCCAAAAATTCCCATTTCACCCCAGGTGTTATTTTACAAAAGTATTATTTTAAAATAACTTTTTTTTATAAACAAAGAAGTTACAAGTACAAGTAATGATTTATATTCAATGCTTAATTTGTATGCAAAAAATAAAATATAATCTAAGGATGTTAAAACATTTCGTTTTTTTTGTTTTGTTTTTTTTTGAAGGCCGGTTAAATAAGTTAAGTGGTTTGAAAAAAAAACGGACCGTTTCAATAGGATACCTAAGTATTAAAGTTATAAACGTTTATATTAACATTACTGTTAAACCAAAAGTAGCAGATTCTAGCAAATTTTCTATGCCCACTATAATTGAGCGTTACCCCCATGAGTTCCCTTTTTACCCCAAACGAGAAAAATTATTGGTGACATTATATTTACAACTGTTGTGTGACGTACGTGAAATCCTAAAGAAGAAAAAAAAAACAACAACAACAACTTGTGAGCTTCGGAGGTAAAAGTTATGATAATGTTGGATATTTTAATAATGTCATAGTATTTCAGTCCTCTACTTGAAAGAATCACTGTATGACACCCTACTTTCCTACACAAATGTGGACTTCATACAGAATGGGCCATTTTCCTCTTTCAGCGCATACCTAATAATTTTTAGAAAACATGAGATGTGATATCAATGTGATAATTTTAGATTATGCATATTCTTAGCAGGGAAACTGTCATTAGAAGATCGAAATCAATTTGAGGAATTGTCTTGTATCTATGTATTCTAGGTCTATAAACAATGCAATGATCCTTGTAATATCAATAGTCACATTCGCGAGCTTAACCGCAAAGGTTAATCACATCAACTGGTTTTTGACATTACTGCTGCATTGTTCGTTAGCTGTCTTGCTATGCCATGGCAACTAATTTTTTTTTAAAAATGTAATATATAAAACAATCCGAATTCATACTTAATCTTATAAGGCTTTAAGCTGTGTAGGGGCTCATTATGCTGTCAAGTAAGTACAGAGAAAATAATGTCAAAACGGGGGGG
>MUZC01000088.1:344113-357690 GCA_002072015.1 Radix auricularia | reverse complement strand
CCCCCCCCCCCCCCCCCCATTTTTTTTTCTAAAGTACATCATCCTTTCTAACAAAAATAATTTATGGTATTAACAAAACAATTAAAATTAAGTATATAACACCATGACCTCACACATGGCCGGACACCCCCCTCCCCACTTCCTCTGGTGCGTGATGTATTTTATGGACAGCCTCTTTTCAGAAAATACTTGAGAGTGAAACAAAACAGACAAATAATGAAACCAGGAATCATTATTCTGTGTTTATCTTAACTGTTAATATACTAATTTACTATCTAAACTCCAAGCTCCTATTGTGTTATGAAATTAGAGTAACTTAACTAAATTGAAATATGGCGCTATTGATACTACATTGTAGTTGTAGTATTCATCTAAACTTGTATATAATGTCATGATGACCCTAATCTGGATTAAAAATTGAATTGCATTATTGAATTATTTATTTTTATGTATGTAAATTGTAATGGGTTGTTTTCAATATTTATAAAGGTATATACCCTATTAAAATAATAAACTAGCCTACCAACTTCATTTAAAATTAATTTTTGAAAATTCAAAATTTTTAGAGCAATAATGTGTGATTTAATTAAATCAATTGAATCAAAATTATTGTAAATTAAATTAATATGCTGCAATGTTGAGCCTTCTCGTCCATGAGGGACATCTACCGATCATCGCCGGCGTCTGCACTTCCTCCTAGGACATAGGCCACCTACAAGAGCTCTCCAGGCATCTCTATCCTGGGCCATTTTCTCCAGGATCTTCCATTCATGGCCAATCCTCTTGATGTCTGCCTCCAATTCTCGGCGCCAGGTGTTTCTTGGGCGGCCTCTTTTCCGTTCACCCTGTGGGTTCCATTTCAGGGCTTGCCTTGTTGTATTAGAAGCAGGTTTCCTTAGTGTATGACCGATCCACCTCCACCGCTTTTGAAGAATCTCTTCCTCAATGGGCTTCTGTTTAGTCCGCTGCCACAGTTCCTGGTTGCTGATTTTGTCCGGCCAGTGAATTCTGAGAATCCTTCTTAGACAATTGTTAATGAAGGTCTGGATTCTGGTCAGGTTTACAGCCGTTGTTCTCCATGTCTCAGCTCCATATAGCAGCACTGGTTTCACCATAGCGTTAAAAATCCTTACTTTTAACTTGCTGCCTAAGTTGTTGGCGACCCAAACATTCTTGAGTTGCTGGAAGGCTGCTCTTGCTTTTCCGATCCTTATTTTGACGTCGGCATCTGTACCACCTTGTTTATCCACCATGCTGCCAAGGTAAACAAAACTCTCCACCTCCTGAAGGGCTTCTCCTTCAAGCATGATGGGTGATGTACTGGTGGCATTAACCTTGAGGATTTTACTCTTCCCTTTGTGTATGTTGAGACCTATGCTAGCAGAAGTGGCTGCGACAATGTTTGTTTTCTCCTGCATCTGTTGTTGGGTATGTGCAAGAAGGGCAAGGTCATCAGCAAAGTCTAGATCATCAAGTTGATCCCACAAGGTCCATTGGATGCCATTCCTTTTCTGCTGTGTAGATGTTTTCATCACCCAGTCAATGGCTAATAGAAACAGAAAGGGTGACAGCAAGCAACCTTGTCTCACACCAGTCTTCACCTGGAAAGCATCTGTCACCTGCTGACCATGGACAACTCGGCAGTTTATCCCTTCATACATGTTTCTGATTATATCCGTAATCTTCTGTGGCACCCCATAGTGCCTTAGCAATCTCCACATGGTTTGCCTGTCCACACTGTCGAAGGCTTTTTCGTAGTCAACAAAGTTGATATAGAGTGGTGAGTTCCACTCTAGTGACTGCTCGAGAATGATACGCAGTGTCGCTATTTGGTCAGTGCAGGATCTGTTGGTGCGAAAACCAGCTTGTTGGTCCCGCAGTAGAGGGTCTACTGCGTTTTTCATCCTGTTAAGCAATACACGGTTGAAAACTTTTCCTGGGATGGACAGTAGAGTAATCCCTCTGTAGTTCGAGCAGGAGCTTAAATCTCCCTTCTTTGGGATCTTGATAAGGTATCCCTCTTTCCAATCAGAAGGCACTTGTTCCTCTTCCCATATCTTCATAAACAAAGGGTGTAGCATTTCCACACTGGTTTCCAAGTCCGCCTTCAGTGCCTCTGCTGGGATGCCATCAGGTCCCGCAGCCTTTCCATTTCTGAGTTGTTTAATGGCCCTGCTAATCTCTTCTTTTGTGGGGCTATTACAGTCAATTTGTAGGTCGTTATCAGCTGGTTGGATATCTGGTGGATTCCTTGGTTCTGGTCTGTTTAAGAGCTCTTCAAATGCTCCTTCCATCTACCTCTCTGCTGCACATCACTTGCAATGTTGTTTCCCATTTTATCCTTCACTGGCCTCTCAATCTTGCTAAATTTCCCAGATAGCATCTTAATTGTATCAAACAGTTCTCTCATGTTCCCCTGGTAAGCTGCGTCTTCTGCTTCTTTAGCAAGTTTGTCCACAAATTCTTTCTTGTCCCTCTTGATGCTTTTCTTAACTTCCTTATTTGCATCTGCATACTCTTTCTGGGACTTGTGTTTCTGGGCTCGTGTCCGGTTGTTGTTTATTTCTGTTTTCTTTCTTTTCCTTTGTTCTATTTTATTCAGTGTACCTGCTGTTATCCATTCTTTATGTGCCTGCTTCTTCTTTCCTAGCACTTCTTGGCATGTTGACTAAACTGTTTCCTTCACGCTTTGCCACTTTCCTTCAGTGGACTCGTCTTCAAGTAGTTGGCGTAGGGCTTGGAACCTATTTGACAGTGAGAGCTTGAATTTCTCCTTTTTTGCTTGGTCCTTCAGGAGGGAGGTATCATACCGAGACCTACATGCTGGTTGTTCGGTATAGTGTCTCTTTAGCTTCAATTTTATCCTGGCCACAAGGAGATGGTGGTCTGAGGCAACATCAGCTCCCCTCTTTACTCGAACGTCTTGGAGAGATCGCCTGAATTTTTTACTAATGCATACATGGTCTATTTGGTTAATCGTTCTCATGTCCGGTGAGACCCATGTAGCTTTATGTATTCTCTTGTGCTGGAAAATACTCCCTCCTATTACTAGGTCTGCTGTGGCACATAGGTCTGCAAACCTCTCACCGTTGTCGTTCATCTCGCCTATCCCTTGTTGTCCCATAACCTCTTCATACCCTGTGTTGTTATTGCCGATCTTTGCATTGAAGTCTCCCATGAGGATGACGATGTTCCTCCGTGGGCGACCCTGGACTATGGTTATCACTCTATTGTAGAATTCTTCTTTGTCTCTTTCTTCGCTTTCGTTAGTTGGTGCATAGCATTGGATGACATCTAGGTTGATGCTACGCTTCTTTGTCCGAAAGGTTGCTAAAAGAATTCTAGGTCCATGGGCCTCCCATCCAATGAGTGCTCCTTGTGCTGCCCTTGATAGCATCATGGCAACACCCAGGGTATGGGGGGCATCCTCTTCTTCGTGTCCCGAATATATCACCATCTCTCCCGAGATTAATCTCTTCTGCCCCAGTCCAGTCCATCTTACTTCACTAATTCCTAGAATGGTGAGCTTATAGTTCTTCATCTCCGCGGCTATCTGTGCAGCCTTTCCCGCTTCATACATCGTGCGGACATTCCACGCTCCGATGGTGGTGGTGTTCCTGGTAGAGATGATGGTTGTCGGTCTAACAGCTTCCAGATTTTGGCTTTCACTATTAGGCGTCATATTTCCCTCCTCAGAGGATCCATCTTCTCCCAGGACTGAAATGGCTTTTGTTGCTCTTTTCGGTGTTTTTGTAACTATGATTTTTTAAACGGCAGGGTTGTTGGCCTTGCGCGCAGCCACTTGGGGGGTTACCCCTCACAGCTCAATGGGTAGCTGCCTTTGTTCGGGTTGGGTCCCTAGCCTTTGTGGATCCCTCCACTTCCTACAAGGCAGTAGGGCTGATTTTGGTCCACCCCGGGTATTTTATTTCCCCGGTACCCTCCATATCTGGTGGGCTTTCCCCTATCCGCCGGCTGGGGAGGCGCTCGATAGAAGATCAGCAACTCCCACGAGAATATGCTGCAATAAGTTTTATAAATAATGTTTTTTGTTTAGAATAATAATTAAAGAATTAAGTCATATAACTGAAGGAGACATATCAGTTTAAAAATACTATTATTATTCAGCAAGAAATTTAATTCTTGCTAGAGTAAATGTAAGCTCAGGAAATAATTTTATTTTAAAAAAGGGCCAAAGACATCTGGTAAAATGTTTTAAAATTATATAGTTGTTAACTCTAAGTTTTATTTTGTTTATATTAATTATAATTATATTTTTGGCTAAAAAGAGAGCAAAAGATATTTTATTTTTTTAAATCACCTTTTCAAATTTTGTTTCTCTATTTATTTAGTAACTTTAATATATTTCTATTGTGAGCAATCAGTTTTATCAGACTCTTTATTTGTTTTACTTTTTTGTTGAAATATTTTAACCTTTGAAAATAGTTACCAGATTTCTTGATATAATTAATTGTGATACATGTCCTGTAAGAAATTTCTGTTTACAAATAACTATTTGTAGAATGTTTTAGATTAAAATAATCACAAATTAAACATTTTAGAAAATAGTTCATTAAAATTTGGGTGTTCAACTAATGAAACTTTCAGTTTTAATAATTTTGGTAAAACAAAACAACAAAGAGTGATATCCCATGCCCTCATTCTGTGTGACATAAGTCAAAGTTGATAAGTGTCTAAATTATTTACAGATAAAAATTAAAAGAAAGAAAAAGACACTTATCCCTTAACATTCCTTTTTTTCTTAGACAGAAACAGAGCTACTCCTGGTAAAAAAATCACAAAATTCTACATTTAAAAAATAACAGTCTGAACTAAAAAAAAGAAAAAAAAAGTCCATACATTTCATCAGCTTGTAGTTGTAAATATGTCCTGCATCCCTAATTGTGTTTGCATTAAAATTAAAGACAGTGTCGTTATTTAAAATTTCTTACTCCCCATTGTAAAAAAAAAATGAGTGTCATTTCTTTAATATTAGTATTAAAAAATTTTATAACAAAATTGCATTAATTTTACTTCCATTTATTTTCTAAATCACAACACTGAAGAGAATTTCCACTGGTAAGATAAAAATAAAACATTTTTCTAAAAGTAAAAGAACATTTTTCTGAACATGATTTTTCATTAACATGATTATCCATTATGCAAAAGTAAGAATAGTAATATAACTTATCAAGATTATTTTTATAACCCTCAACTGCTATAGCCACTTGCTCATCTAACAGTGTAAATTTCTTTCTTTTTTTTTTTTTTTTGTTGTCCCATAAGTGCTTTTGCTAAAGTAAGCCTATGAAAAGATATATCCTTTTCAACGCCATCATTTAAACTCCAAATACTTGGATGATTGCCATTATGAAACCCTGCACAGCAATTAGTAGTTTTCTGAGAACTACAAATACAGAATGCAAATATGTAACTGTTTTTCTCTGACAGTTACCGGGGCTGACATTAATGTAAATCCTATTAGACTGTGACTTCTCTGGTTAGGCCTCCTCCACTTATGTGTAGGCGTATACCTACAAGTAGCATCAAGAACACTGAAGACTTTTGAAATTAATTAATTTTAATCCAACACAAAAGTATGTACACTTTATACAATGATATAATGCGTCTCGCTTTTCGCCATTCTTCTGTTGGCCATTTTGTACACTCAACTGCCCAGCCTCTTTCTCACTTGTCACGTGCTCTCTCTCAATTACTAATATGCAAATTATCCAAATTATCACATGACAAAATACAGTAAAGTTTATTTTACATTTCATATAATGTATGTACACGTACTGTAAAACATATTGAGGTTTTGAAAACATGGTCACTATACAGTTAGAACGAAACTCACTTTGTTTATAAACAGTTTCAAAAGTTACTTACGTCGCTACAGATGTACCATTTTACAGTAGAGAGTACTGAGACACACTTTACTGCGATGTGAAAGGACACAAAACAACAACGCACAAAAAAATGGCAAAGACGCTTCGTGATTGATTAACTGTGCTGCACTGCACATGTACTTGTTGTGAGAGCTGAGACTAGACGGCCGCTAATTGTTGCCAAAGAATACCAAGCGCTTGCGGATGATCCTGAAAAACCCAGAAAACTTCCAAATAGCTCTCTAGCGTTTTAATTTCCTTTAAAGACACACTTTGGAGAATACCAAAATTTTTTTATTATTTGGATTTCTTGCCGGACTACTTGGCATTCCTGACTGTTAGATGACGGACTAATGGTCTTCTTCTGTATTATCATTTTATGAATTTGAAATATCTTTATATTGTCCCAAGTATTAAGTTAAGTATCTCAGTTTCATTAAAAGTTATATGTCTTTTAAAAAACTTCAACTGCATGAAAGCTCCCATATTTCAAGTAATCAGATCTTATTTGCATGTTTTTACAGATTGAAGAGCTCGAGTCAGAAATGAGAAGAATGAAACTTGCACACGAAGACAAAGAGACGCAGCACAAGGCCAACATTCTCTCCCTTGAGTCACAGCTGTCTGAGTTACAAGCCAGGAATCAACAGGACCAGGATGCTGCATTTCTTAAGAATGTTGGTTTTTATATGTCACATTAGCCTTGTTCTTTAGCTTCTTATATGTTACATTAGCCTTGTTCTTTAGCTTCTTATATGTTACATTAGCCTTGTTCTTTAGCCTCTTATATGTTACATTAGCCTTGTTCTTTAGCCTCTTATATGCTACATTAGTATTTGTCTCTAGCCTCTACTATGCTACATTAGCCTTTGTCTCTAGCCTCAGATGTGACATTAGCCTTTGTCTCTAGCCTCTTATATATTACATTAGCCTTTGTCTTTAGCCTCAGATTTGTTTGCCATAACAAGTGAAGCCTCATAAATTCTGCTTTCTGTCGCACAGAGCCAGTTGGAGGAAAGACTGACGGATCTATTGAACAGAGAGACGGGTCTTCAGGAACAAGTTACGGACCTTACAGGGCAGATACATCAGTTAAATGTAAGGTCATAATGAAATCTTCTGGCAGGTTACATCTGGTTGTGCTTCAAACCCCAACTCTGATGACCAAATCTGGCTTGTTGAGATACCGTACATACTGGAGTATAAGTCGATCTCGAGTTGAAGTCGGCCTCCTAATAAAGTCACTTGAAAACTTGGATTTTTACTTTTCTCCAAGATCGCTACGATAAACTCATGTTGTTTATAAAATGAGTTATGCGAGTATAAATCGACTCCCTGATTTTGACTTAGAAATTTTGAAAAAAATCTTGGCTTAAACTTGAGTAAATACAGTACTATTCACAAGCTCTTATATTTAAATCATAAATATTGCCTATTTGTTTTCCGTCTCCATATTAGTGTAATATGTTTGTGCTATTTAAAATAATAGTTATCATAGAAATGTGAAAATTAATTTTTTTAGCTGTTTCATCTTCTAAATAAGATTGTAAGTTACACAGTACTTTATCATATTTGATATTTGGCATTTGGAATTTACCGTCAAACTACTTGGATTCAAAGCGTTATGAAAACTATAAAAAAATATAACAAAAAAAAAAAGAATTTTTTATTCATATGAAATGTAGCAAATCACAAGATTTCTTAATTTTTACTAATAATCGCTGTTACTCTAGAGTTATTCCCCTTTTACTGTGGTTTTATTCATGAGCTCCCAGCTGTCTAGAAATGACATTGTCACTTTTTAAATCAAAATTTAAAAATGTTATTAAATGATGATCGTTAATTAACTCTTTACTTGAAGTCCAATAGTTTTTGGATGTTCTCATATAGCATTTCTGTGAGTGTATCTGGTTAGTGTTAGACAGGTGCTGCCCTGAGGGCATATAACATTTCTGTGAGTGTATCTGGTTAGTGTTAGACAGGTGCTGCCCTGAGGTCTCCTAATATAGCCTTTCTGTGAGTGTATCTGGTTAGTGTTAGACAGGTGCTGCCCTGAAGGCTCCTCATATAACATTTCTGTGAGTGTATCTGGTTAGTGTTAGACAGGTGCTGCCCTGAGGGCTCCTCATATAACATTTCTGTGAGTGTATCTGGTTAGTGTTAGACAGGTGCTGCCCTGAGGGCATATAACATTTCTGTGAGTGTACCTGGTTAGTGTGAGACAGGTGCTGCCCTGAGGGCATATAACATTTCTGTGAGTGTATCTGGTTAGTGTTAGACAGGTGCTGCCCTGAAGGCTCCTCATATAACATTTCTGTGACTGTACCTGGTTAGTGTGAGACAGATGCTGCCCTGAGGGCTCCTAATATAGCCTTTCTGTGACTGTACCTGGTTAGTGTTAGACAGGTGCTGCCCTGAGGGCATATAACATTTCTGTGAGTGTACCTGGTTAGTGTGAGACAGGTGCTGCCCTGAGGGCTCCTAATATAGCCTTTCTGTGACTGTACCTGGTTAGTGTTAGACAGGTGCTGCCCTGAGGGCATATAACATTTCTGTGAGTGTACCTGGTTAGTGTTAGACAGGTGCTGCCCTGAGGGCATATAACATTTCTGTGAGTGTATCTGGTTAATGTTAGACAGGTGCTGCCCTGAGGGCATATAACATTTCTGTGAGTGTATCTGGTTAGTGTTAGACAGGTGCTGCCCTGAGGGCTCCTCATATAACATTTCTGTGAGTGTATCTGGTTAGTGTTAGACAGGTGCTGCCCTGAGGTCATATAACATTTCTGTGAGTGTATCTGGTTAGTGTTAGACAGATGCTGCCCTGAGGGCTCCTCCTGACAGCCTGCTGTTTTTGTTGCAGAGCGTGTTGTCAGAGAAAGATGAAGAAATCAGCAAGCTGAGGCAACAAATCATTGACTCCAAGATGGCTGCTGATGATCAAAATAAAACAGTGAGAATCTACCATCATTTTATTTTTTCTTCTTAAAATTATGCTAAAAAATAATGTGAGGGCAAATGACTTTCGCCAGTTTGCACTTGTGTTATTTCAACAAAAAAAACTTCTTTATGTACTTTAATTAATAGACTATTTGATAATTAGTCATCAAATTTTGGAGGATATAGAACATTTTGTATGATTAGAGTTTGGTACAATCTCAACAACTTAAAAATTTGGTTACATTCTGCCCTCCCCGTATCTCAAGCCTTAAAAATTTTGTTACATTCTGCCCCGCCCCCCGTCCTCCCCACTTTTTCCTTTTTAAAAAAATATCCCTTGCAGTGTTTGATCTCCACGTGAACCAAAGCTGAATTCTGTCAATAAAAACGAGCAGAAGTGAAGCCGGAAAAAGAAGTACATGAGAGTCTAATAGTGTATCCTAACCTATCAAAGATATTTTTATTTTACTCTTTCTACTTTTTTTGTTACCCAGCTTGAAATGACAAACATTAAAAAATTTTCAGATATCATCACTCAATGAGCAGCTGTCCCAGAAAGTCAAAGAGCTTGAGCTGGCAGAGAAGGTCAGAGAGGACATTGAGCGACACTGGCAGGCGACGGAGACTGGTCTGTAGTTATTTTTAGACGTCTTGTTAACTCCTCATTACAAAAGTGCACCGGATTTTTAAAAAAAAAAATTTGTTGTTGAAAACTGCTTAGAAATAATTCTCCCTTTGCTTTCTGATGATTTAATGCTAAATGACTGTTTGAAATGAGTGCACCGCATGGTTTGACATTGACTCCTATCAACATGTTTGGTAGGACTTACAGTCAGTGTTAAATAACTGTTTGAAATGAGTGCACTGCAGGGTTTGACATAGACTCCTGTAAACATGTTAGGTAGGACTTACAGTCAATGTTAAATTACTGTTTGAAATGAGTGCACTGCAGGGTTTGACATAGACTCCTATCAACATGTTTGGTAGGACTTACAGTCAATGTTAAATTACTGTTTGAAATTAGTGCAGGGTTTGACATAGACCCCTCTTAACATATTTGGTAGGACTTACAGTCAATGTTCAATTTAAGCTGTGCAATATTGTAGAATATGCATATGTAACTACACATTTAAACCCTAATTCCTCTTCTCCGTTGCCCAGAAAAGGGGGGGCTACTTGAAAGAAACGCAGACCTCCACAAACAGATTCAGGTTTTAAAGTCCAGCAACTCCGACTCAAAGCTTGAGCTTCAGAGAACACTGGAGCTCAAGCTACAAGCAATGGAATCATTGCAGAAGACTGAAGCCGTCTTGAGACAAAAAGTTGAGGCATTGGAAAAACAGGTTTGTTGAATGGTCTGCTTGTTAGATCAGAAAGTAAAGCATCTCCTTTGCTATTTTTAATTTTCTGTTGTTGTTGTTTTTTTTTTAAACCGTTTTTTTTTTACTTCTGTAACCAATGTCAGTGGTTCTAAACTTGGCAAGTGTGACAGATTTGCAATTTCTTAATCCAACTAGAGTACACCATTTTTAAATTCTTTATATTAACTTGTGCTATCTGAGCCGTGCGTGCCAAAAAAACTTTGGATCGATTTTTAACCCATTACCTCATAAGCTAGTGTGCAGGCAGACTCGTGCCAATGATAGAAATTAGATATCAAAGTTTCAGATAAATTGAATGTACTGTAATTGAATTATTGAATTATTGAGTTTTAAAATTATCTCTATGTATCACGTTAATTTTTGAGATAGAGTGTCGTGGTGGGTTTTCTGTTCAACAACCTTTCCTGTCGCGAAATAATGTTTGCATTATATTGACAATACTTTTTAAAAATATATTCACGATCGGTGTGCATTATATTAAACAGGTTTTACAAGACATAACTAGAATTAGGTATTTTCTGATTGTTTTGCCTTGCGCATTATAATAAACATCCTTATGGTTACGTCTCGTAGATAAAGGATTTATAGTCAAAAACTTTTTTTTTAATCACGGGTTTTGTTTTATGTTATTGTAATTATCTTGGTTTTATTTATTTTTTAATCCTTGATCCCACAATGAAACGAGAAGCAGTAGCCTTAAAGTAAAAACATTATGTCTTTTTTTAGGGCCGTTATTGATTAATTTAAATTTAATAGTTTACTTTTGAAAAATTACCGAATAATTAATAGATAATTTTAATTAGGCTAAAAACAAGATGTATGACGTCATTAAACTTAACATTTCAAGGGAAGTAAGAAAAACAGGCAATTAACATTTTTAAATTTAAATGTAAGAGCTTTTTTTAAAGTTTACACTTACAAAATATTTTTTCTTGAAAGGAGAAGTTTGTACGCAAAAAAGCAAACTATTATTAATAATTAATTATTTATTAATAAATCGTGAACATTATTTAAAAGAACCTCTTTAATTCAAACGCTATTTTATCGATTAAAATAATTTTAACTCTTAATGTGCCATAAGGTTTTTGGAAAACTTCCGCCTCAGTACCATAAGAATTTCCCAAATTGCGATCAACCGGTTATAAAATTACAAAAATTGCGTTAAATCCATTTTTATTATTATAGTCATACTGACGTCATCTGTTAGAATAAGAATGGTTATTTTATGTATCCGAGAGTCCGTTTTGAGTTTAAAACTATTTTTACCTGTAGTTTAGTACTATTATTTTAGTAATAAAATATAGCGAAATCGCATCTTCGAAAAAAACCCGTAAAATCTTAAAAAAAACATCGCGAATCGAGCAATAACACTAGCGAGGTAAACAGTCGCCATTGCCGGAAGTCGAAAATATCGTTCATCCCGCACTGAATAGTTTTTATTTTCTGTAATTTCGTTTCTAAAGAGAGTTCTATCGAGTCGCGCATTATCCCTCTTTGGTACTAAACGGTAAACCGCGGATTACCGCGCTTTGGTACATTAAGAGTTAATCTATAAAAATTTTACAGATAATCGAGAAATTAATTGTTAATTTCCGCAGCCCTATTTTTTTTATATAAAGGAACTTAAAAATTTTAGGTGAAAGTCAATTTTAGATTGTAACATGATTTCTCCCTCTCCCCCCCCCCCACTTACACAGTTTGTTGATGTCTTACCATGCCAGTTAAATCTATCATTAGAGTTCTCTTCTCTTTGTCAATATGTCATGACAGATTGAGCAGCATGAAATAAACAAGGCAGAATCTGGATTGTACTCTGACAGGATTGACGAGATGAATGACATGATTGCTTCACTACAATCACAGCTTGCTGAAAAAAACAGGGTATAGATATCATAAAGAGTAAAAAATTATGTGTTCAATATTTGCATAGATTGGTTATATTTTCTTTAGTCCTGGGTACTCACCATTGCAGTTGACCAAAGTAAAGCTCCATAAAAATCATCATTCTTTTGCTTTTTTGTAATGAGTCTGCTGGTTAATTTCTTTTTTAACATTATTTTTAAAAAATTACGGCTATAGTTTTATTTTGTGTGGCAGCACTTTCAAACTTCTTTCAAACCATGCCACACAACTATTTGCAATGAGAAAGTTTCAATAGTTATCTTTCCCTGCCAGACAAAAGCTAATTATTACCATATTTTTAGCACATTCGCAATTTTCCCCCCGAAACTGTTATTAAAGGGTAGTTGTTTGTTTATTACTACATAATAATTATATTACAAGGGAAAGTTCTAACCACATGTATGTTCTGCAACAGTTAAATGGCTTTTAAAATGTAGATTTGGAATTGTTTTAATTTTCTTTTATTTTCTCTAATTGACCAACTTGACCAACAAATGTCTTTTATTTTTTTTTTTTAAAGTTAGAAATGAATGTATTTTTTTTTAAAGGATTTCTTCCACCTCATATGACAGGATGTATTTCTTCCACCTCATATGACAGGATGGATTTCTTCCACCTCATATGACAGGATGGATTTCTTCCACCTCATATGACAGGATGGATTTCTTCCACCTCATATGACAAGATAGATTTCTTCCACCTCATATGACAGGATGGATTTCTTCCACCCGATATGATAGGATGGATTTCTTCCCCCCGATATGATAGGATGGATTTCTTCCACCTCATATGACAGGATGGATTTCTTCCACCTCATATGACAGTGGATTTCTTCCACCTCATATGACAGGATGGATTTCTTCCACCTCATATGACAGCATGGATTTCTTCCACCTCATATGACAGGATGTATTTCTTCCACCTCATATGACTGTGGCGAGAAAGATGTTGATATATTTTGGACAAGTTGCCTAGGGGTATATTATTTAATTTATTCTCTCTCTGCCTACACGAGCATACTTTAGTGATCTCTCACAATACGATGATCAACAAACAATTAGGTGAAATTGTAATAATAATTTATTTTACAATATTTGCAGAGGGCGGAAACAAGTTCCGTTACTGGCAAAGATCATCATAAGGCTTGTGCCAATCAATATCATAATTATAGGGTTATACTTATATTTCATAAGAATGACTGCCCCGCTCCGTGACGGTTGGTTCTGCAATCTGTCCTATGGGCTGCTTCACCTACGGTTCCAGGTGACTTCGGTAATCACAGCTGGTGTGAATAACCGGTTCTAACCACTCTGAGGCGTAAACAACAACCTGAGTGGTTAGCTTCAGCGTTACACTTGGGAGTACGCTGGTGATGATGGCTTGTCCTCCTCTGGTCCTGTCGATCAGTGCAGGGTGAGGTAGGGGTTGGATGCAGGTCGCGTGGATAGCGGTGAGTCCAGCTCCTG
>MUZC01000088.1:310916-343953 GCA_002072015.1 Radix auricularia | reverse complement strand
GGATGGTAAAATAAATACAATGCTATTATTGGTTACACCAATATAATTCCATCCATCTGCCTGATGGTTAATTAATATAATACCGAAATGATATTTCATCCTGTGAGTGGATGGTAGAATAAATATAATGCTATTATTATTATTGGTTACACCAATATAATTAAGGCCATCTGCCTGACGGCTATTTAATATGTTCTATAATCTAATACGGAATAATAATACATTTCCATCATGTGAATGAAATAAATATAATTACAGTTATATTAAAGTTAATAATAGTATTAGTTATACTAATACACTTCAATCCATCTATCGGATGGTTCACGTGTTATCATATTTATTTAAGAAATGGGATACATGTAACCCGGCATGCGAGCAGCCGGCTTATGGCTAATTGGGTCAACACGTCTACAGTTTCAACATGACATTGTTCGAATCTTAATATTTACATATCGGAGTGAAATATGCTCACAAATACCAGGGGAATAAGTTAGAGTTACAACTTACATAGATTCTGGTCAAGAATAATAAGCGTCGGCGTCTCTTGCTCAAGGATGGCGAGCGATTTGGTCCAGTGGGTTGAACAATCAAATCGATAAGCTCACTATGGTCGCTTGAGCGGAAGAAAAAGACCGATCCCTCTAATCGCCGAGTTTATATATCATAGGGGACAGCCTCATTTCCAGGAAGTTCATTGCATATCTAATTATTGACCTCTGCTCCTTGACCTCTTGGAGAGTTATTTCCCTTTTGTTTTGATTCGTTCTGGTGCAAATAACAGTGGGCTCACAAAATTTCGCCACAATGACAGCATGGATTTCTTCCACCTGATATGATAGGATGGATTTCTTCCACCTCATATGACAGCATGGATTTCTTCCACCTGATATGATAGGATAGATTTCTTCCACCTCATATGACAGGATGGATTTCTTCCACCTCATATGACAGGATGGATTTCTTCCATTTCATATGACAGGATGAATTTCTTCCACCTCATATGACAAGATAGATTTCTTCCACCTCATATGACAAGATAGATTTCTTCCACCTCATATGACAAGATAGATTTCTTCCACCTCATATGACAGGATGGATTTCTTCCACCCGATATGATAGGATAGATTTCTTCCACCTCATATGACAGGATGGATTTCTTCCACCTCATATGACAGGATGGATTTCTTCCACCTCATATGACAGGATGGATTTCTTCCACCTCATATGACAGGGTGGATTTCTTCCACCTCATATGACAGGATGGATTTCTTCCACCTCATATGACAGGATGAATTTCTTCTACCTCATATGATGGGATGAATTTCCTCTACCTCATACACAAACATCTGCTTGAGAGCATTTTAGTTTTAACATTTTTATATCAATGATTTTCAGATGTTGAAGAAGCAAGAGCAGACTTTGAAGGATTTAAGAACCACACTTCAACGTGAGCTCAAAGTCCAGTCATTACCCAACGACGAGGCCCTTGACCAAACCGGCAACAATACGGCCTCTACGTCCCCATCCTTGTCCCGTCGCTATGATGCCTACCAGCAGCAACAGCAGCAGTCCTTGCAGCACAACTACAGCCAGCCCAACCTGCTGCGTAACAGCAACACATCGGGCAACCCCACAGCTGCGGTTCTGCCGGTGCAGCTGTCATCGTCCAACATGATGACCCTGACAAGTTCCTCATCATCAGTGCCCAGTGGTGCCACTGATGCCCTCACTGCCCACACGACCCACGTGAAAAGAGAACTCGATAAAGATGTGAATTTCCAGTACCTGAAACATGTTGTCTTAAAGTTTATGCTGAGCCGAGAATCGGAGGTAAAACAAGTAGATCTTGAAACATTTTTTTTTAGTTAGAATCTGAGCTAAAACAAGTAGATCTTTTAATTTTTTTTTTTTTGAGTTTAAGATTAAGATTTTTTTTAAAAAGTAAAGTTATCAAGTAAAAATGCATATTGTTCTTTTTCAACTACTCTCAAATTTTATTTTTATTAAACTAGATGAAACAGCTTTTAAACTTTAGGAAATTTTGGAATGTATAGACTTGAAGAAAAAGTAAACAACCCATAAAAACCAAAAAAGTTTCTGACTATAAATCCCTTATATATATGAGACAGAACTTTAAGTAATTATCATGCTCAATATAATATGCACCGCACGACAAACATTTACAGACTGATTGTGAATGAACTCCCCTTGCTGTAAAACATCGGGATGTGGTCATGAATTGCTGAAGTGAAATGCAGTGGTCCGTGGAAGTCAACTATAGCAGACGGCTTATTAGAGATACATAGAGATGAACTAAAAACTCAAAATTTTAATTGCGGGACTTTCTATCGATCTGAAAATTTGTTACAATGCATTGTTAGGTGACACAAGTGTATGTGCAAAATTTCAGCTCCATAGGATCACGAAAAGTGGGTCATTTTTTACTTATGGTTTTTCTGACCGACCACTACAAACAGAGATAGAGATAAGACGGTGAAGTTAATGTGAGGGATATAAAAAAGACTTTTTTTCTCAAGCCAAAACATTTATTTTTCCACTCCAACTTCACTCTGCTATCAGTCAAATTTCATTCTTTATTGTTAAACTAAGAAATTTATGTTTAATAGACATGTTTAGTTTCCTGAAAAAATTATACATTCAAAGATTGATTTTAATTTGAAATAGAATTGATTTTTATAAAAGTAATGATCGAAAGGATATTTATAAAACTGTTATAAAATGTCAGTGTAATTACTGTTAACCACACTGAAGCTTTTGATGAAGTAAGTCGATTGGCAAATCACTGCTGGTAAGCCATATCTAAGATAATATTTATTAACAAAACTACCTTTAGTTGAAAGTATATGTTTTTTTAAATACATTTCCCATTGTTCCCGCTCCCCCCCCCCCCCAAACAAAATCAACAAATAAACCTCTTTGATATACCAGTTAAAAGAATTTTGATTACACAAATACTGTTTCTCAAGAAAGAAGTTGATATTCACTATAGAAGGTTTCATTGTGATAGCTTCAGTGTATAACCAATAATAAATTATTGCTAGATTTCATACTTGTGTAAAAAAAAAATTACAATTAAAGGGATAAAATAATTTCTAAATTAAGTTCTTATCCCTTGCATCCAACTATTCTATCTCATTTTAATCTATCATATAGATTGGAACTGCAATAGAGCTTTTAAATACGATACAAAATACACAAACAAATAATAAAGCTCAAATTTATTGTTTTCATTACACAATTTGTTTGTGTATTTTGTATTTTATTTTAAACATTAACCTTGATCTATTTAAGGCAATCCAACTGATAAAAGCTGTTTCAATGCTCCTCAACTATTTCAAACCTTAACCTTGATCTATTTAAGGCAATCCAACTGATAAAAGCTGTTTCAATGCTCCTCAACTTCACACACCAAGAACAGCAGCTGATTAAGGACACCCTGGAGTGGAAGATGTCCTGGTTCGGTCATCGGCCCCCCCTAGGCAAAGGTCAAACTTCTAAAGTTATACCACCAACATTGTAGCAGCATGAAAGCTTAGAATATTTTAAATATGCTCCATTTGATGAGGTCAATCTTCTCAACATTCAATTCTAAATTATAACAACTCAATTAACTTCTGTTAAATTTTCTTTGGTTAGATTAATGATTTAAACACTATTTACTGAATTTGTATACAAATTATAAAGATTTTTTTATATAAATATTTTATATTTTATTATACTTTACAGATTCAGATTAATTTTTAAGCTTTCGAAAAAGAAACTATAGAACCTATATGAACTAAATATTTGATCTCACATTAGAAGTTTCTAAACTTGATATCATTGTCAACACTCATCACTCGAAGGACAAATAAAATCTCTAAACTTTGAAAATGTTAACAGAAAATAAAACTACTCACACCCATTTGATTTCCTTGCATCATTGCACTGTTGCTCTTTCTGTGTTGATTTTCAAAATCTGCTAACTGTCATAATAAATGTCACAATGTTACTTGGTAATGTTTACATACAGGAGGGAGAATTAAATGTCAATATTTGTAGAATATAAAATTCTAATGTTTTTTTTAGTAGTTTATTTTGTACTTAGTGAAATAATTAATTATAAATTTACTTTCCCAAACATTTGTAGATATATTCTTTGACGTGCATTTAAATTAAGCACTCTTTTTTTTTAAATAATTTATGGAAATATACAGATTTAAAATTACATATTTTTCCTCAAAATTCTGTTGTTTTTTTATTTCCTTTGGAGGAGTAAAAATATGAAAAGGGCATCATGAGTTTCGTTGCTTGTGCTTTAAGCTGTGTTTATTTGTCTTTAACAAGAATGTTAACAATTTTACATGAACCCATTAACATACAATTTAGCTTCTGGAAACATGTCAAATGCCTTTGATTAGAATGCAGCTTTAAAGATTTCTAACTATTGAGTCAATGTAAAACAGGAATTTCACCATACTGTCTATTAATTGTCTTTAATGGTAGTTTCTTGAAATCCTTTTCCATAGAGAAAAACGGTCATGAAATGGCAATAATTGACATACATCAAAGAACTAAAGATTAGAAAATGTTTTGATAGGCAAAAGCATCATCTTCCTCATTTAGTCACAGCATGGTCTGTCCTCACCAAGATTAATTTTAACACCATGGTCATTTCTGATCTAGTTTGATTGTTATGGTTGTCATTTTTCATTAATAATCTAGTTTCATTTTTTTATTACTTACTTCATGGCCTAGTTTCATTTTTTTATTACTTACTTCATGGCTTAGCTTTAGAGCTTATTCATTAAATCTTTTGAATACAGAAAATTTTTCAAGAAACTACCATAAAAAAAAATTTAATTTTCATTTCATAACTGAAACTGATTTTAAAAAAAAAAAGAAGAAGCCCTCAGTAATACTGTATTACTGTTGACAATTAAAAGTTAGTCATTTAAAAAATATTTCATTGACAACATGCCAGCTGAATCAAAAAGACTAATTCCTGCTTGTCTATATTTTGAGCTGTGACTAACCCCTGCTTGTCTGTGTATGGCTAATCTTGTGTTTGCTTGCTGTACATCTTTACTTATCAGCTATTATAAATTTTTTATATTTATTGATCAGTGCAATAGGCATATTTCAACAAAATTAATGTTTAATTTACAGTTCAATACCTGACACAGGTGACTGAGTTACCAGCTTTGAAAAAGAAAAATTTATTTTTTCAATGCATTTAAAAAGTTATTTAATTTCCTCGTGTTAGGTTGCTTAATTTAAATTATCAGCTTTTGTTTTTAAAAAAAGCGCAAAGATACTTTTATAACCTTAAACAAATTATTATATGCCATTCAAAAATTATTATTATTTTTTTTTTAAAATAAAGATACTATTCCACCCTTTTAAATGCACTAAAAATAGTAACAGCTATGTTAACCTTGTCACTTAAATCATAGACCAACTCCTTAACTTTTGTTGAGGCCTAAATTTATTTTGGCAAATAAGTATGGCGTTGTATCATTGTTTCCTTGAAGTGATAGGTCACTCTTTAAGTTACAAGGCAACCAACAGGACTAAATAATAACATTGTCCTCACATAAACTTTGTTAAACTGTTGTTGTTATGTATTTACTTATACAAATGTTCCACCCAGTGGCCTGTGCTCCCTTGTGATTTGAGATCTTATTCTGTTCATAAAAGTGTTTGCTTTTGTTCTCCATGACATGAAACTTATTTAAAGCCATTTAAGAATATAACAATAGAATGAAGTGAGTGATCCTCTACAGCAGGGGGTTGGCAACCTAAGGCACGCGGGCCACACCTGGCACACCAAGCAATTTCAAATGGCATTCAGACACTTCACATTTCCTGTATAAAGTTGATTATAAATCGACTAGCGTTCTATAAAATGACATGTGATATTGGCACTCTGAATAATTTGAAAGGTTGCTGACCCCTGGCCTAGAGCTGTCATTTCAGAGAGCATCTGAAACGGGTAAATCTAAAAATAGTTGCGTTAGGACAATCTATTTGATCAGTTCGTGTCTGTTTTGCATTTTTTTAAAATGCCAATAATTTCATGCCAACTTTACAATAATGGTAATGAGCTTCTATATACAGGCTGCTGACAGATTGAAAGTCAATTTGAAATTACATTAATTTTATTTTCCTATTAAATATTTATATAATGATAATTTTATAATTTATATAGCGTAGTACCCCAGCAAGCAACTGAGCTCACAGCGCTTTACATAAAAATTAATTAATGCATTCAATTTAAACATTCTAAATACAACGTAAATTTACATTTATATTGCATAACAGCTACCTTTATCATTTATATAATTATAATTTTTGATGTGGCATTATGATGTGCATTTATGTTTCTAAATAATTATTAAAGCTTGTAGAAAAGGCTCAAAAACATTACACTCCAACGATTTGCTATCCAAAAAAAATATTTCTCTTAATTTTTCTTAATATTGAGAAAAAATCTTAGATATCTATTTTAAAACAATTCCTTGAATAAGTTTGCCATAAATTTCTATGTGTGTATTTAACATCACAAATTATTAGCAATAAATTTTCAATTCTGACAGATTTGTGACATGGCTCTGTACTGTAAATGGGATTCAACATTGATGAAAGTGTTGCAGTCAGTATTTCTCATTTTGTTAAGACTTTTTAGGATATAAATTTAACTCAAGAACTTGTTTGTGGGTTGTTGTTGTTGTTTTTTATATGCCATAGCATGTAAATAAAACTTTGTTAAATAATGTGACAATGTATTTAAAATTTGAAAGAATTTCTAACTTAGCATAGAGATAATTAAACAAAAGTTTATGTGAAAATTTCATTGTTAATGGTCATTTAAATATGAATTAAAACTTGTAAATTGCAGATTTTATGGCACAACATGAATCCTCAAAATATATAAAGAACAGATTTATATTTCTTTGAAGAAGATGAAATAAATACAAATTTTAAGTGGTAGATTTTTTTTTTTTTTTAAATTTTGATTTGTGCAGGAACATTTTAATTTTTAGGTTTAAACTTTCCTTAGGCTCCATTACAGTTTAAGTAATACTGAACTTGCTCCCTCCCCCTCTAACCAACTATTTTTTGGTTTCAAAAGAAATATGATTTCCTTTATTATCTTGCGTTAATGCAGCCATGTGCTTGAAGAATGCTGGATCAGTTGTGATGTAAATAAGCAAAGAGTGGGGGGAAAAAATGTTAATGGGACTCCTGTAAATAATGTTTTGTGTTTGCCGTACACTTTTTTTGAAATTATAACAACCACCAGCGAAAGGTTGTGATAAGTGATATATGTTTTTGATTTGAATCTTAAAGGCTACTATTTGATGTGTGTTTGAAAAATGTACAAATATTGACTCTCTGGACTGACATATCCAATCATATTGAAACAGAAACTTTTTATAGTAAAAATTCTTGGCCAATTTTTTTTTTTAATAATGAATTTAAGAAAGTACCCCAAAATTTGATTACATTTGGCTTTAGATATCACTTTGACAATTTTTTTCAACTGCACCATGTAATTTCATTACAGCTTTCAAGGACTAAAATAAATTGTAAAATTGTACCTAGTTTTAAATAGCAGGCAAAGCTCTTATATCTAGACTTTGATAAAACAATGCAAAAATTAATTATTATTTTGACCATGATTGCAAGCTACTGCTGAGAATGAAAGCTGGATGCTGGGACCTTAAACCGGTCACTTTGTAAATAGTTTTATATTGAACTGAATATTGTTTTGTTCTTGAAATACTCTATGTGCAAGGATGTGAATAACAAATATTTCAAGGGAGCACTACTTTTATATACAAGGAAATGTCTCCTTCTTTAAGCAGATAGACTTTTTTGTGTGTATCTCTAGTCACTTATTTTAATTGAAAATAATTAGATATTTTTCCTTTTTTGAAAAATAAATAATTTGGTCTGGTTAGCCTAAGCAGTGATCCATTGGGGGGTGGGGGGGGGGGAATTAATTAAGACCCTACTGCAGGGGTTGGGAAACCTTTTGTCTGAGAGAGCCATAAACAGCACATATTTTGAACATTAATTTTGTGAGAACCATACATTATGTTTAAAACTAAAAATTCAAGCTAATGTGTTCATTTTTGTGTAGTTTCAACACTAAAAGTACAATAAGTATGTCTCTAAATTGTTTTAAATAACATTATTATGGAGTTTTTTTTTATATATGCAGGTCAAATGAATCTGATTAAACACATGGTTTTTTTTAAATGATCAAACATTTGCCTGAGAGCCAGTTACAGCCATCAAAAGAGCCACATGTGGCTCGCGAGCCATTGTTTCCCAACCCCTGCCCTACTGTGAGGATTTACACCAGTGAAAAAATTTATTTTTACTGGTATAGGAATCCTCTGCTGCACCAAATCCTAATTTAACATATGAAATGAAAAACAATGAGCATGCCCATTATTATCTATACTTATGGATGTTAAATTATTTACAAGAGTTGGCGCTGTTTTTCCTTTTTTTATTAATATCAACTTTTTTTTTTAATCTACTTCAACTTGAAACTTTGTAAAGTTAGTTTAAAATACTCCTATGTTCATATTACAAGAACATTTAAAATTTCAATGGGAATAACATAGTTTATGATGGTGTCACAATATGTTACTTATGCAATGTTATTACACGTAACCAACACTAGTGCTTTGTCATTTATTATATCATATATAATTCTTAAGCTTAAGGTTTGCTTTTCAAAGCCCCGTGGCCTGTCACATTGGCAATATTTAGGGATATATCCCTAGCAAGTCAATATTTAGGGATATGTCCCTAGGAAGATAATCCAAATGTGCTTGATTTATACCCAGTATCATTGACTAGTAATAATGTGATGTGAAAAAAATGTCTACATGATTCTCATTCCTTCCTCTGTACTGTAAATTGTTTCATGCAATTTGTGTTTAAAATACATTAAAACATTTTTTAAAAATGATAAATTAAATCTCATGTCAAAATTTTAGCTTAACAGATTTCTTTTTAAACTGTTAAATTTGAAGAATTTATTCCAACACTAATAAATTTCATTGTTTTTATTTTTTAAAAACTGTCACAAAATTACATGAATCACTGAACTAGGATTTAAACATTTGAATCAAATTATTTTCCAGATGGCAGTTGAGTGGATTTGATTGTAGGAATGTTGTTAATTAATTATTTATTTGTTCTATTGGGGAAATGCAATAAACATTGAATAATAATCTCTTTCTTCTGTTGCCTTTTCTTGTTCACATGTTCGAATTTCGATTAACAAGTCTATTTGTTTAAAAAATGACTTTTCAGTCAATTAACTCAGGGATGTCCAAAGTCTGGCCTGCAGGCCATATGAAATAATTTATTAACTAAAGCATTATTTTTTAACAACATTAAATTTAGGAAAAGTCGACAAGTTTTACCATTTTGATAACAACAAAGGATGGCAAATGTCTATAACATTGTATTGTTTACCAATTACTAAACTTCAGTCTAAAAGACTGACAAGGGGAACAAATGTATTTGGTTCTGTTTGTTCTGCTGTCTGTGACGTTAGATTACCAAGTAAACGATATATTTATTTATTACTGATGGCTATCGCCATGCCTCGTAAGCACAGTTGACAAGCACAACTTGTCTGTAACAAAGTCAGCTTAGTCAGGTTGGCAAAGTTTTTAAACTTCCCTGTATCATTCATTAAGAAGTTCTTTGTGCTAAACACCTTTCATGTGATTGTGTCCTTAAGCAAGTGATAAAGGATATGATCTCTATTTGCTCTAAAACCCTGTTCCACAGCCAGTTTTAGCATTGTCTTCTTGACATCCAGAGAGAATACAAAGATGTTATGTATGACAATGATATAAGATGGTTTAGTCGGGGGAAAGCACTTCACCTCGTCTACACATTAAAAAAGAAATTGGGCAGTACATGGAAGATAAGGAAAAACCATTTCCAGAACTATCTGATGCTGCTTGTCTTGCATAGTTTGCATTTTCGTTTGCTGTGAAAAGACATATAATCCTTCTTCACACAATTCTCTAAGGACACAATGCAGTGGTAAGCCAATTATATTCACATATCAAAGACTTTGGGAAAAGGCTGCAATTTTTTCAAAGGCAACTTTTTCAAATGCAGCCTAATACTACACATTTCCCCTAACTGCAGGAAATCATGACAAGTTTACCAGAAAGAAGCTTAAATTGGCAAATGCATAGGTATGATGCAGATATCACATCCTTGGCTGATGAATTTCAGAGACGCTTTCATGACCTAATAACTATTGAAAAGATAAACATGGGTGTTTTTGTTAAATTTTCATATTTCTCTGTAGATTTTGATAATACTGCATGCAATCTGCAGCTGGAACTCACTGAGCTGCAAACTGATGCTGAATGTAGCAGCAGACAATCTTCTCTTTGACTTTTACAATGAGCTTCATGGTTAAAGAGAGATTAAAAGGAATTCAAACATTTGTTAAAAATAATGCTAAGCTAGTTTGGCTCAACATACTTGTGTAAGCAGACATTTTTAGGTATGAATTTTAACAAGATCTGTGTGAGGACGAGAATCAGTGACTCTCACCTACGTGATATCATACGTATCAAAATCATGGAATTGAGCCTGACTTCACCACTTACTGCATTCAACGTCTCAGTTTCACCATTCACATTAAAATTTTACAATAAAAACTCATCATACCATGTCATTTTTATATTATTATTTTAACCCGGCCCGCGAATATCTTTGCATAAAGGAATATGGCCCGCCATGCAAAAAGTTTGGATATCCCTGATGTAACGTGACAAAATGTTGAACGACTAAAATAAAATATATTTCATTAGTTTTCAAGCATCTGTCTATCAAATGGAGCATTAGGCAACTGCCAAAGAAACTACTCTGTACAAAGTGTTACCAGAGGTGTCACTAGCATTTATGTCACTTGATGTCACTTGATTGTTGAATTTATTGTGTAAGCCCACACAATTTTCCCTAGGATTTTCACATGGCTCAAGCCAACTTCTAAGCACTTTTAACTCAGTAATTTCAACAAGATTAAATATACTCCATATTTTTTTTTTATTTTAAGAAATGAAGTAAAAAATCTTTAGAAAAAGGTATTAAACATTGAATTTGAAATGCATAAAAATCAAATTTGAGTTAGGTATGTTAACTTGATTTTACAGTTAACTTTTAATTGGTCTATGCAGATGTAACAACATGACTTGCATAATTGAGGATTGAGAGATTTCCTAAATAGTCCAATTCATCTTTTAATTTTAAAAGTTTAATTTTTAAGAAATGTTTATAGTTTAATTTAATTAGTATCTTCTGCTATGTTCTTTTGGGACATTGATAAGTGAAAGTTCACTTGTTTATAAATCATCACCAAAAAGTGTTTGTTACTCTATTTGTATGATCAATTGCAAATAACAGACTCTCATTCTTAGACTTCAATTGAACAAGCCTCAAGCACAGAGGACCTGAAACCTCCCAAAATACCATGTAGCTTTGGTGTTTTGTTTGGTTTTGTTTTTTAAATTAGAATCAAAATACTTTATTGGTAGGTAAATGCTGGTGGGTCTGTTAAAAAAAGTAACTAATATTTTAACTCTCAATATCTTTTATAATAAAAATCTTGACAATTCCAAGCACTTCAGTTGGGTATGTTAAGTATGTATTATTTTACCTTATTTTTTCTTATACCAACTTACTTAAGATTGATATTGAGATATTTTAACAAATAAACCAAAATGTGGGTTGTCTAGTGTTTTATTTTTTACAAAATATGAAAAAATAGATTTTATAATTTATAATCTTCTTAGATGGTTCAAGCATTTATTTCAAGAGTTAATTGAGCCTTAAAAACAACGTTATTCATATTTAAATAATAGATTAAAAGTTTTTTTTTCCTTTTGTTGCTTTCTCTGCTTTCCTATGTATACTGTTGCCGTATACCTAACCATAACCTAAGTACACTGCTGCGGTATCAGAAACCACTACTTCTAAAGGGAAGTAACTATAAAATATTGAAGCTGTAAACTACACAAACTTGCACTTAATTTTTTAACATAGAATCTTACTGATTAAAAAATAAATATTAATAAATAACAATGACTATATTTAGCATATATATTATAAATAAAGCTGGTAGTTTAATATATCACTATGATTGCCCGAATGTGTCTAGGCCAGCTGTAGAAAAAACATTTAGCTATCCTCTCGAATTAGTTTTAAAGGTCTTTGATGAAAAAGTTGTTGTAGCATTCGGGGAAAGGGATGGTATTAAAGGTAAGTATAGCAGCATATAAATTAAGTAGTAATTTAAAAAGTTGTAGTAATTTTAAAAAATTAATTAAATAATTTAGTTCAATAATTTATAACTATAGCCTAATTGGTGAACATGTCCATGTAGAATCTCGACCGTGTCACTGTCACTGTCAATACCTTTGGCCATCTTTGTTGGGTAAAATCCCATTTAACGTTCCCACTCAACATGGCCACCATCTTTGTCTTTGTTGATATGCCGGGAACCAAAGAAATTGGAATATTCAACTATTTAATTATTAAAATTCTAAACCTAACCCTAAATTCAAAATTATAACCTTAGTTTAGTTAAGACAAGACCGCTCGTTTTTGAGGACCGGTTAACTACCGTTAACCATTCAAAAAAAGACCGGTTAACAGCTCGTCCTTATATCCCTAATGTTTTGAGAACTATTAAGAGAATGTTGTCGCCTCGCGTCGTCTGATGGCATCAAAGTCAAAGCCCGCTTCCCCCCACTTGCGTTCAGCTCTTTCCGCATTGCCCTCAATTCATAGCATTTTTTTAATCCAAAAAATTAACTAAACAGTGATGGTTAATTGTCTTTTTTATATTTTATTTTGAGGACTCGTAGTTCACCGGTCTAAATAAGAGGACAGGTTCAATTGTTCGTTAAAATTAGTGAAGTATTTTTCATAAGTTTAAAAAACCAACGCCTTGCCCCATCCGTTGTGGGTCAAAATAAGAGGACTGGTTCAATCGTTCGTTAAAGTTAGCGAGGTATTTTTCATTAGTTTTAAAAAGCAATGCCTCGCCCGTCCGTTTTGACGTCATGTTTACCTCTCTTGTGTGTGAATAGTGTGATGCCGGTCAACTCGTGTATTAAAATTAATAATATAATAAAACTATAAAGCTACGGAGTAAACGATGATAAAATGGAATTTATTTTTTAAAAATTATTTTTTAATCGTCAACTCGCCAGAATAATTGAATTTTGCGACGCACACGTTCCCCCTCCCCGTTTTTTCTGTTCAAATAGGGTTTGAGTTACACTCGGCGTACTATTTATGTGGTAATCAAATGCCTTTGACTAGCAGGAAAACTGTCACTAAAAGACCGAACTCGAATTTTCGGGCCGAATAATCGCCCAGTATCTTTGCTATGTCTTTCAAATACCTCTCATAATATAGGGACATGTACTTCACTAAGCGGCGTGCGCCGATAAGTTTTTGAATGCCTGAACTGAAACAGACTATAAACCGGTGATCAGAAAATGCGGATAAGTCACAGGGTCATATGCTTTTATAGCTTTCTTTGTCTTTATAATAAACAGACTATAATTAATAAAAATAGAAACAGTTTCGCCCTTAACCGTTGTTGACATCAAACGCCACTCTGTTAGCTCTCTACAGTCACAGTCGCTCGACAGCTAATCAGCTGGATCTTGGTATCGCTTTTACTCACCGCGTGTTGTTTTTTTCACTAGTTTTTTTAAGCTCATTTTCGAGAAGTAGAAATGCGCTATTGTATCCGTTTTGTCCGTCTGTCATCACCCTAGATCTCAATAAAGAGGACTGATCCTGATCTGAGGACCGGTTAACCGTTAACAAGCTTAAACTAAACCTAACCCAAAGCCTAAATTAACAAATAAAAATTCTAAATCTAAATTTAAAAAACAAAGGAAGAGTACGCGGAATTAATTGCTATAATAACCCATTTGGGAACGTATAATCGGTTTCAACCCTTTGTTAAAGCATGTCAATGTCCTTTAAAAAGCTTTAAAATTAAAATTCGGTAAAAGCGAAGTATGTCGACCGTGAAGTCATGATCATGGCCGCCTTCTTAGTTGTTATAGCACGACCTTTGCCTTTAAAAAGCTTTAAAATTAAAATTCTATTACTATACCTAACCCAACCCTAAAACCTTCAATTTTTTATAATCCTTTTACTTTTAGAATTTATAGAGCTTTCTTTTCCAGCAACTGGTAGCGTTGTGATGTCACGGTCGACATACTTTGCTTCAGCCTAAAATTCTATAGCTATACTATACCTAAACCAAACCCTAAAAACTTCAATTGTCCGAAAATTCTAAAGCTATACCTAACATAAACCCTAAAACCTTCCATTTTTGAAAATACTTTTAGAATTATAGAACTCTCGTTTCCAGCAACCGGTAGCGTCGTGACGTCACGGTCGAGATTCTTCACTTCAGCCCTATAATTAATTAATTTCAATTGGTAAATACAGCATTTGACGTCTGGAAGTATTCTATAATTAATACTTCTATATTTTATATTTAGTATTTTAATTTTAGTCTACTTCCCTCTTCAAAGACAAAGTTGAAAGTTCTCAAATATTTATAAAATTTACCCCTCTACTGCATAGTTATTTTAAACTTAAACCTGTACCTGTGAAGTCCAGCAACCCCGCGTGTGGACCTCTTGACAGATTTTCTTTTTTGGCTATTAGCAGGACTGGGCTATTTATTTATAACTTATGCTTATTTAAATTTTAAAAGGTGTTTAATTGATCCTGAGAATGATTAGTGTATATTTTTAAATACAATACTAATAGCAGATACT
The DNA here is from genome assembly GCA_002072015.1 of Radix auricularia. Lineage (NCBI taxonomy): Eukaryota > Metazoa > Mollusca > Gastropoda > Lymnaeidae > Radix > Radix auricularia. The sequence goes on along the minus strand of MUZC01000088.1, from coordinate 329,080 downwards.
GACGATAAATAATGATAAATTATAATTGATTGTAAATTTTCATTTGAAAACAAAAAAGCAGCAAATAAAAGTATAATTTAAAATCTTTTTAAAATACTTCGTGTCTAATTCAAGTTCAAGTGCTCTTTAAAAAAAAAAGAAAATTATTTTAGAAACTTTAGCATTACTTAAGAAAGTATGTGTTGTGTGTATTTTCAAAAGTTTAATGAACTAAAGCATATATTAAATGTACTTTCATTTACATTACATTATTTGAATCCTTTAACTTAAGTTACATTTGGTGCTCTTCTAGTTTGATTTGACAATGAGTTTAAGGAACTTTTGAACAAGAATAAACTCAGTTAACTTTTTTTAAAAGCAGCAGCAAATACTTTTGTTTTTATTTAGTCATATATTATGTTTTATTGCAAAGAGTTATTTTGAATTACACTATCTCTTGCGTAGATTTGGTGTAGAGATTATGTGCGCACTTTGTCTTCTAAAAGCATAATAGATTGGGGATAAGTTTTCCACAACTAAAAATTTTTTAAAAATTAATATGCTTTCAGCACTAGAAAAATGTCGCTCACATTGTATCATAAATGGTTGAGCAGTTTGGCTTATTTCTGCATCGACTTTTTTCTTGTTGACGTATTGACTTGCTTTTTACACATTTGTAATTACATATATCAAGTTCTCGTATTAAATTGCTGTTTAACTTCAACCTGTGGCTTGAGTTGAATTCATTTCAGGTGAACCTCATTCCTAGACAACATAGCACTTTTCTAAGTTCTGTTAATGAGTTTCAATGCTAAAATTAAAGTAATACTGTTTATTCATTTTAAAAATATTTCCCAGTTGGTCATGCAGTCCTTGGAATCAATGGTGTACCAGCAGAGGGAAGGTGTTTAAAAGATAAAGGTGACATACTAGAAGTCCTAGCAACAGAGAGTAACTATCCAATAAGTATCAAATTCGGAAGACCACATTTGACCACAAATGAAAGAATTATGTTGGCCAGTATGCTTCACTCGTAGGTTGATTTCCATTATCTATGTTTTCTTATTGTAGCCTAAAATGTAACATCATTTGAAATCAATAAAACACTCTCTCAATGTTTTCTTATTTATTATAATCTGTATATTTTTATTATATATTTATTATATATTATAATAATACCCAAAAGCTGCTGGTAATCTGTTGATTAGTACAAGCCTAATTTTTTCCATTAAAAATGACTTATGCCATTACAATACAACTCACTTGCATGTCTGTTTGTTTTTTTGTTTGATGTTGACTGTTTAGTTTGTTTGGTGTTGTTGCTTATTTGGGGGGGAGGAAAGGGGGTTGTGTGTGTGTGTGTTTTGGGTTGTTTTTTTAACATTGGTTATCTCGATCCCCATGACCAATCGCCAGCTTTTGAAAATGTTAGCTATGATTTTTTTATAACCAAGGGAAGTTTCTGCCTCACCAGGGTCTGCTGGTGACGTCACAGTCCACATGCGTTTTGCTCTCAGCGCTGTGTTGCTTCTAGTACTATGGCAATCGCCGGCTTTTGAAATTCAAGCAAGTGGCTTCGAAGGCACAGTATCGCTCAATCTGGGAATCACCACAAAACGGCGTTATATTTAAACTTAATCGGTCTTTAAAAATGAACACTAGTGATGGGACGATACCAAAATCATTGGCTGCTTACTGTAAACAAGGCTCCCCAGATTTTAAAATATATAATATAACAGACTACAGACAGTTTACCCACCCCCACTCTCAATCTCCCATACCATTGTTGTTGGTTAGTCCTATTAGCATCAAATTATCGAAGGAATTCTTAGTCCATTGTAAACTGAGGGGATCGTATGGAATAATAAAATGTACCGTGTGCAGACTTGTTGTCATTGGCAACCATTCATCCTTCAACCTCATTTTGACTATTACATGTACTGTACTACTGCTTTGTTCTCATTGTTTCATTCATAAGAAGTGGCCGTGTGCAAAAGCCATTTAACTATTGGTTAGAATTAATTAAAATATGTCAAAGTTGAAGGTTCAAAAGGAGTACTAATTTGTTTGTGTATGTTTATATAGAGAAGAGTTCACTTTGTCATGAGTCATATATAGGTCACGATAGACCATTCTGTGATGAGGGGACGGACTCAAAGAAGATGATTAGGAAGAGAATAGTTCGGTAACAATAAGGGGATGTGTAGGTCACTTATTTGTGTAGCTTGTAAGGAAAATCAAGCAAGTGGCTTCGAAGGTACAGTATTGCTCAATCTGGGAATCACCGCAGAACAGCGTTATATTTAAACTTAAACGGTCTTAAAAACGAACGGTCTTAACAACCTTAAGAAAGAGTGAAGAAATAGGGTCCCGATATTCCGATACGATTCTGATTAATCGTCCTATCACTAATTAACGCACAACACATACATAAAGGAATTTCAAGCGCATGTTAATATTTTGCCGCCATATTGGTTTTCGCTTTAACTTGATAATCGGTTACATCGATGTTATTTTCCATACCCCAACGCTGTTGACTTTAGCGGTTTCGACTGTACTTACACTTGGCTTCAACACACCTAATACCACTATTACTTTCACTCAGTGCTTCATTTATTTTTCTTAGCTTAAAAATAAGGAAAGTCTTATTGACCATTTCCTAAATATGCATTTCATTGATTATAATACATTTAGACTTTATACTGTAGGCAATATTCCCTCTAAGGTTAATTGGTCTGTGTGCAATAAAAAAAAAACGCATGTGTAAATTTTCACTGCATCTATTTTTGTGCAATATTTTACAAAATTTGCTGCGCAGTAATTCTAAACTGCTGTTCAATGTCCTCAGCCACAAAGGATAAAAAGGGAACATTGACTGTAGGGTGTCAAATAATTTTTTAAAATAGTTTTTATTGATATTGAGACTTTGCAATAGCCAGTAGTAAGAATATAAATATATATTTGTGTTTACAATAAATAACAAAATCTCCACACAAAAATAGGCTGATGTATTTCTCAATAAATATGCCACTGATAATATTGCCTTTTTTCTTAAGATATCTTTTTACTTGGCTATTTTAAGTATACCAATTTATTTCTGTAACGACTGAAATTTACTGAAAGTACTCCGAATTTAATTTTTTTTCAAACTCCTTACAAAAATATATTTTTATGAGGTCACATGACTAGCAAATAATTTTCTAAAAATTAATGCTTACTCTAACTTGTAAACTATATTTGAAATATACATGTACATAATCAATTCTTATTTTCAGTTTGTTTGCAATTGGATCCCAGCTGTCCCCAGAGCCTCATGCCTCAGGCATTCAGTCTCTTGAAACTGATACCTTCAAGCTTCACTGTCATCAGACTATGACGGGTAATAATCAAAGCTATTAAAATTTATGAACATTTGCAACGTTTTTAGCATATGTATACCTTAGAGTTAAGATATTGGTTTCTGTAATTTTTTAATTCTTTTTTATCTGCTTAATACAAAAAGACAAATTTATTAGATGGGTAAAAACAGACTTGGTAAACCACACGCTTAAATTAGTTAAAGTTAAAGCGAATTAAAATTAAAAAACAATGAATTGGAAAAAAAAATGTTTTAATTTCTCTGATTTCACAATATTGTCTTTATCCTTTTATGTTAAAAGTACAGTTTAGGTTTCCTTGCATGAATATATCAACGAATGTTTTAACCTGATGTATATTCTTCAATGTTCTAGCTTTTTTTTTTTTTTTCAATTAACAGGTTATAGAATGTATTATTTTAGTATATGGATCAGTGCAATACTAAAATTTATGTTAATCTACTTTTCAGGTGTGAAATTTGTGATCATAGCAGATCCTAAACAAGCCAATGTAGATGTTATTCTAAAAAAACTTTATGAAGTATACTCTGACTTCGCATTAAAAAATCCGTTTTATTCTTTGGATATGCCCATAAGGTAACTTGGTTTACTCAAGCTGTGTTTGTTATCTAGCTTTAACTTCTTTGGTCAACTTTGTAAGTAACTTATTTAGAACCTTACCAAGTTGAGAAGGTAAGGACTACGGCACTACTTTCTACTGGATATTGCAAAGTCTCAATATCTAAAAACCTATTTCTTAGATACCCATGCGTTTAAAGTCTACATGTGTTGTAGTCAATGAGTGCCACATGAAGGTTAAATAAAGTTAATGAGACTTTTCTTATTTTTAAAGAAACTTAAATTAGAATTTCAAATGTCTAACATCACTAGGTTTATTAAGAAATTTTTAAAATTGGTCTTCCAAACCTTTTTTCTTCCCTGAATCGCAAAGGAAACAAATTTTCAGTGGATGATATTTTCAAATAAAAAGATATTTCATACAAAAATCTGTAAAATCAATGGATTTTGAATTATTTTTAAATTTATTTTTAAAAATTAACTCAATGTTTTTTTAAATGTATTTCAGTATTACACTTATTTGTTTTAATGAAAACACATGACAAATGTAGTACGAAAGCCTAATGTTTTTTAGAAATAATATTATCAAGAATCTAAAACCTATCGCCACTTTTCCTAAAAATAATAATTTTGCAACAAGTGGGAAAATCTTTTTTCTAATAAAGAAATACAATTTTACTCATTGTAGCTGAAGCCCTGGACATGTGTTTTTATAAAATGATGAAATATCTCTGTGACGAAACCTTGATGACCTTGTTTTCAAAGAACATTTTATACACTATTAACAAACTCATTGATATTTCAAAGTAAGGAATGGTTTTGCTTAAGCTTGTTGACGGTTAACCTGCTAACCGGTTAACCGGTCCTCAGACCAGGACCGGTCATCTTTATTCAGGACCGTAGGACCGTGTAACAAAAAAGAAAAAAAAATTAATTTTTTAAAAATAAAAACCTAGCGATAACGTAGTGAAAAAAACAACACAAGCGGTAACGCGTCTCGCGCCTGTCCCTCTTGCTTTGTCAGGGTGAGTAAAAGCGATACCAAGATCCAGCCGGTTAGTTGTCGAGGCACTGTGACTACGAGAGCTAACACAGTGCGTGTTTGATGTCAACGGTCAAGGCCGAGGCTGTTTCTATTTATATTAATTATAGTATGTTTCTTATAAGACAAAGAAAGCTATAAAAGCATATTACCCTGTGACCTATCCGCATTTTCTGAATACCGGTTTATAGTCTGTTTCAGGCATTCAAAAACTTACCGGCGCACAGCGCTTAGTGAAGTACATGTACCTATATTACAAGATGTATTTGAAAGACGTACCAAAGATACCGGGCGATTAATCGGCCCACAAATTCGAGTTCGGTCTTTTAGTGACAGTTTTCCTGCTAGTCAAAGGCATTTTATTACCACATTAATAGTACGGCGAGTGTAGCTCAAACCCTATTTGAACAGAAAAAAAAACGGGGAGGGGGAACGTGTGCGTCGCAAAATTCAATTATTCTGGCGAGTTGACGATTGAAAAATAATATGTTTTTTAAATAAATTCCATTTTATCATCGTTGACTCCGTAGCTTTATAATTTTATTATATTATTAATTTTAATACGCGAGTTGATCGGCATCACACACAAGAGAGGTAAACATGATGTCACAACGGACGGGGCGAGGTGTTGGTTTTTGAAACTAATGAAAAAACCTCGCTAACTTTAACAAATGATTGAACCTGTCTTATTTAGACCGGTGAACTACGAGTCCCCAAAATAAAATATAAAAAAGACAATTAACCATCACTGTTTAGTTATTTCTTTGGATTAATAAAAAATGCCTTGAATTGAGGGCAATGTGGAAAGAGCTGAACGCAAGTGGGGGAAGCGGGCTGTGATGCCATCAGATGATGCCAGGCGACAACATTCTCTTGTTAGTTCTCAAATGGGTCTCAAAACATTAGGGATATAAGGATGAGCGGTTAACCGGTCTTTTTTTTTAACGGTTAGTCTGTCCTCAAAAACAAGCAGTCTTAACAACCTTAGTTTTGCTCAAACAAATGTGCTACCGCCATTGAACTGTATTTAATTGCAGTAATTGTTATTTCATTATTTATTTTTAAATAAAATCTTAAAAACTTTTTTACCCTGATTAATATCATAACATTTAAATTAGTTACCAACATTAATTTGTTAAATGCTCTTCCCTCTGACTTGAAGTTGAACTTCATTATTTTAATTAGTTATAAAACTATATTCACACCAATGTCTTGGTTTAAATATTTCAGCTTTGAGATGTTGCCATACTGATCAAAATAAACTCCTTACCCACTCTGTACCATCTATTGTGTTAACTTGCGCAAAATTCTAGAAAAATTGTTACATAAAATTATAATGTGGAGACATTATCAAATGGTCTTGATAAATAAGTAAAAAAATACTCTTTACATGCCTCAAGATTTCAATGAAGTATGTTATGCTCACTGAACTGCAGTGTCATTCAGGTTCTCCTCTGTCATTAGGGAACTACACCTCATTGAAATCAATAATTATATTAACTTACATTTCTGTGCTTGCAGGGCAGAGCTGTTTGACACCAACCTGCAGGCTGTTTTGGAACAGGCTGATAAACCCGGGATTATCAGCAGCTAGTGTTGGAACAGACGGATAATCCGGGATTATCAACAGCTAGTTTTGACTTACGATGATTGCACAGGAGAGCAGCACCTCGTCCTATAAAAAACATCGTTGTTTTATTTTGTGTATTTTAAGAAGCCATTCTCTTACATATGTCTGTAAATTTTTCCAATTTATTTACCCACCCCTATGTGAGGCATACGTTTTAATGGTCCCACATGTACATACAGTTCCCCCCCCCCTCCCCACTGGTAATTGGTATATATTTATGATTATACTATAAAAGTTTGTAAAGTATGTGTCAAGTTTTCACTTCTGTCTGTTTATCTATGACTTAAACATACTCAGTTAGAAAAATAAGTCAAAGATAATAGTCACACTTGACCAGAAAATTTTCTTCACAAATGATCTACTACTACATTTTGATTGAGACTATAAAATGCAATATTCATCACACTAAAAAAGAAAGCGCAACTTTGTGATGACTCGGGTGAAGTGGGGTCAATGCTGTGTGGAATCCTGTTTTTCCAACTTCTATTTCCAATGTAGAAAATTTAATAGTCATGATAAAAGCAACAACCAACTTGAGGAACGACTACTTTTCGTCCAACCCTGTATCAAGCTATTTCAAGTGTTGAAATTAACACAGGGTGTTGGTGATAACCTAAATTTGGCATAGTCACCAGGAACCAACAAATTTCTGTAATACCACGACTAGGTACAATCTCAACCATATCCGTTAATGTTTGTGTAAATGCAAAAAAAACAACTTGACATTAATTGCTACAAAATATGGGTGAAATTTTTTTAAGATTCCAAATATGCTGCTGTTATTTTTAAACCTTATTTTATAGGAACTTTCACTACCTATGTTGCTTATGGGAAAAACACCTCTAGCAATTTTTTGTCAAAAAACTTTTTTTATTATAATCTTTTTAAAATTTAAATATAATCTTTTAAAAAAACCCTAATGGAGTATTTTTTCAAAAGTTGAAATGTGCTAATAATGACAAAATCAATTGTTAATTTACGCCTCATTGACACATTTTATTTTAATTTTCAAAGTCATTTAGCTTTCATTTCTTTGAACATTCGCCATTAAGTTAAATTGGCGCTGTGCTTTTTAAGTCATTAGCTGATTTTGGAAACTTGACTTTTTGTTGAAAATTTGTTATCTCAATACTAATATAAGTGATCCCACAAATCGAGGAATATCAAGTTGGATTTCATAAGATTGTATAAGTATCTGGAAAGTACTTTAGGTAAAAGCTTTATCAAAATCTTGTATTGTATTTTTTTGGGGGGGGGGGGGTTTTGGAGTAACCAAATCTACAAAAAACTTAATGAATGTAGGTCACAACCATAAAATTAGTTTACAATTACAAGTTAACATTGTACATTCTGTATCATATCTCTATGATGTTTCCATACCCTTCACTAAATTTAAATTTTTCCTAAAAAAAAATAATTTAAAAATTCCAATGTAGAGTGTTAATATTTAATTGACATTTTTTTAAAGAATATGTACATACAAGTTCCTGGCTGTGTGTAGCAAAGTAAATTTGTTAAGAATGTTTGTGTTTCTTATTTACTTTGTTACAAGTGTTGAATAATACTTTAATTGATGATAATAAGATTGTGCTTTTCTATCCAATAAAATCATTACAACTCATTGTACTTGAAATAAATGTGAGCAATTATTGTACAACTTCAATCATTTGTCAGTTTTAGTAAATATTGTAGTTTGAATTTGGAGGAAAACAACAAAAATTGTAATAAAACTTTTCATGTTTCAGTCAGTTATGACATTTGCAAATCTTGCAATGCATTTCCAGATATTTTATTAATAAAATTAAAATATTTTTGTTTGATGTTCAATGTAAAATTGATATTTTGATAATTTATTTTTCAAAATTTTATGTTGATGTGGGATCTTAAACAAAACATTCATGGAAGCCATATATTACAAAGACATGTGCAATAATTTCCTGGAGACAAATTTTGTAATATGTATGGCATCATTATAATATCCCACTTTATATAGTTTATACTTTCAAATAGGCGAAGAAATTAAATTCAGGTGAGCAAATAGATATCAAAGGTTTGGTTGTTTGTTTTCTAAAATATAAAAAGTTTGCTTATTGGTTAGTTTATTTTGCACTCTAATTTTATTGTTTTGTATGAATGCAAAATTCCTATATTCTAAACTATTTAACTTTTGGTTTGTAAAATGTTGATTTTTGATAATTGTTTAGGGACCAATTAAAATTTAAAGATGTAATTTCTCCAAATTAAAAATTGTTTTTGTTTGTTTTTTTAATCAAATAAAATATTTTAAATTTGTTCATGACTTAAATCTATGTAAAGGGTCAGGGCCGGCTTTAGGCATAGGCAAACTAGGCAGCCGCCTAGGGCCTCCGATTAGTAGGGGCCTCCCATAGGAATAAGAGAAAAAATGTATATGACCTATGTAAAAACAACCACAACTACCCAATACGTGCAATACCTTTACCCGCAGACCATTTTTAAATAATGCATTTTTAAAAAGTAAACTTCGAAGATGTAAATTCAACTGTCCAGACACATTTTCTAAGCAATGACAAACGTGAAACCTAAGAGTTTTTTTGTGCTAAATATACAACTATTGAATATGAAATGTTTTTATTTAAGTGGTAAACATTTAAAATTTAAATGTTAAAAACTGTTGTAAGTAGCTAGATATGCGCTTGGATTGGACTGGAAAATTGTTTTTAGGAAAGAAAGACAGTTGACAAGAAAACAAAAACTTATGCAAAATAGACTTAGCACTGGAACAATTTTTTACAAAAAATAATTTCAATGGTATAGTTTCTAGCAAAACGGAATTTACAAATTTTGGCACTGTTTATCGATTGTTACAACCAATGGCCAATGTCCACTTTTATGGATTGGTTTAATTGCTGTAAAAGTACGATTCATACCTAGATGATCTTACACGACTTTTAAAAACGAAGAAATTCATGATCATTACTTGAGCAAAAGAATTCAAAATGAGGTAATTTGATCGGTGATACCGCTTTGAAACTAATTATAAATAACGTTCAAAATTTGGCTCCAATGTCTATACTGTCTATACCAATGGTGGCCAAAATGCGGCTCGGTAGCAACATACGGCTCTTCTGTGTTCACATTGTGGCTCTTCTGTCTTCACATTGTGGTTCGAGAAAAATTGATGAAAATACAACATTTTTCTTTGAGATATATAGTGTGTTATGCTTTAAACACGAAAATGCTTGGGAAAACCATCAGTGGACGGGAAATAAAATATGGTCCCGACAAACAACAATGTATTTTGATAATATAGTCTTTCCAATCTGAATATGAAACTCAAATCACAAACATAAAAAAAAACGTTTTGGCTCTTCTAATGAATCAAAAAAGGAAAACACGACCGCCCAGCAAAGAATAAAGAATGACTGATGGAGGGTGTCTTTGTGTTGTTAATAATAATTTAAACACTATTAACACCCCAGCTTTTATAATATATGAAAGGACACTAACTTTCCTTTGAAATACACCGACAGCATTAAGTTACCTATTAAGATGAGCCAATTTTGTTTATCTAAACCCACTTACACTATTCCCTCGCTATTCGCGTTGGAGTTACGTTCTTTAACCCCGTCCCCGCGAATGGTTAAAAACCGCGAATATTGGATGCAGTTTTAAAACGCCTAGGTAAGAGATTACATACGGTACTAAATGCTTCCCAAACACTTTCTAACGACACTCTTAATCATTAATACAGTAATAATCTTCTATACATATATATTTCTCTTAAACTATTAAACGTGCATGTGCACATGAGCATGACGAATGACCCCCGTTGGGGTCAAAAGATCACATGGGGCAAGCATAGTGGGATGACAAGTACAAAAAGGGTGCGGGGTGGTGGCAACAATTCTTCTTGCGTTCACTTGCGTTGTTCCTTCACATAACAACATATGATTCGTAGTGCACGCGGAAAGTCCTGGGTTCAAACCCCAGAGGCAACAATTTTTTTTAAATCCATTGTGTTTTCTGGCCCGTTCTTTTCACAGTTTATTTTCGAACATGACTAACCCTAGGGTCGGAAAATCACAGTTTATGTTTGGCAAGGGATGGTAGTAAACAGGCTTGTCCATGGGACATAGTTTTCTATCCCATAACATGGCAATTTATGCCTGTCCCATCCCATCCCATGGGACGTTTCCCATGGGAATCCCATATGGGAAAAACATTCCCATGGACAAGCCTGGTAGTAAAGGGTGGGGGGGGGGCAGGTAACAACAACCGATGTGCACGTCTCAACATTTACTCGCTTTTTTATTACTTCGTGCTGCTGTTTGTGTCCCTTCACCCAGCCCCTACCCCCGTTTTTTGCACTATCTATGATGAGCAAGTCTGCAGCGTATGCTACGCCACGGGTCGTATCTTGTATAGTAATATTGCATCCACTTATGTATTTCACTAATGTAATAATGATAATGTAAACACGTTTCTTTTTTGTACAGCAACAATTTTTTAACCAAAATAAAGAAACGTAAGTACAGGAGTACAGTGAAAACTCATAGTGTCAGGGGTATGAGAATCACTGTGGGAGAATGTGTGAATACATGAGTGAACACGGGTTCACGTGGGCCGTTTTGTGAACTTGAATCACGTGGGTGGGTGTGCTGAGAGGGCATGCGAGAGGTCAGTAGAGGGAGATTTGAGGATAGCCATCGGCCTGATTCGGCCGTCTTGGGCCCTGCTCAAATCTCACTCTACTGACCTCTCACTCTACTGACCTCTCACTCTACTGACCCCTCACTCTACTGACCCCTCACTCTACTGACCCCTCACTCTACTGACCCCTCACTCTACTGACCCCTCACTCTACTGAACCCTCACTCTACTGACCCCTCACTCTACTGACCCCTCACTCTACTGACCCCTCACACTACTGACCCCTCACTCTACTGAACCCTCACTCTACTGACCTCTCACTCTACTGACCTCTCACTCTACTGACCTCTCACTCGACTGACCTCTCACTCGACTGACCTCTCACTCTACTGACCTCTCACTCTACTGACCTCTCACTCTACTGACTGCCTGTCAGTCACAGCTGGTCTCTCCTCTTATCTTATATGTTACAAATGCTCCTTCTGTACAGAAGATTATTGCGTCCTACGTATATCTATGGTCTGTGTTTAGTCCTGTATTCTCATTAGAGGTTTAAATGATGAAAAAGTGTTGGCTTTCCTGCTTTCTTCAGGCAACCCATCTTCGTCCGAAAACCGGACAGGAAAAAAGAAAATTTTTATGTGTTTGTTCTTGCATACGGGATAAGAAAGGTGTTTTTATCCTTATGTATTTCTGAGGGTTTTATTAAGTTATCTTAATGTTTTATTTCTTAATTAGAATTAATTGTTTTATTTATAATTACTAATTTACTCTTGGTTCGTCTATCCTATAGTGTTTCAAGGTTTAATGATTTAACTAATGGTGTTACTCTTGTGAGTTTTGAATATTCTCCAGTAATGAATTTGTTCTAGTTCATCAATATTTTCTTTGGTGGATGGGTCCCATACTCATAAAGAAGATGCATATTCTGGTATAGGTCTCACCAGGGTGAGGTAGCATTTTAGTTTTATATCTTTATTACATTTGTAAACGCCTCTTTTTATAAAACCTAAGGTTTGTTTGATTTTTTAATAAATTCATTGACGCGGGGATTCCACGATTGTTTCTCATTTATTATGACTCCTAAGTATTTTGCATCATTAGTTTGGGTTAGTTCTTTTCCATGAATGAAATATTTTGAAATTATTTGTTTCTTTTTCTTTGTTACTCTTAGCAGTTGACACTTTTCTGGGTGGAAGGACATACTCCAGTTAGTTTCCCATTTTATTAATTCATCTAAGTCTTTTTGTAAAATTTTGCTATCTTTTTCTGATTTAATTGTTCTATAGATTATAAATCTTGGTTTTGCTCACGTCGTTTTACTTGGCAAAGATAGTTTACAGAACCTAATCCTCATGCACAGCCCCCTGATAAAGATATTGAACATACACGTGTAGTATTGCTGTGTTATCGATATCCATGGATTCGTCAACCTAGATTGTGCACCACGTTATATATTAATCCTCTCCAACATTCATGTCTCAATGCCCCTCCTTTTTATCAATGACTAGTTAAAGTCCTAGCCAACTGCGGCACGTGACACATGTATTATCTGTGTAAAAGACAATGGTAAAAAGCTGTTGTCTGCTGCAACATTCAGCATCACTTTTTTAACTCAATGAGATCCTGCTGCTGATTGGCTTGAGCATTATCAGGATCAAAAGAGAAAGTGAAGAAAGAAAAAACATGATTTTCTTTTCAATAGTTTGCAAATTTCTGAAAGCGTCTGAAATTCAGCAGCCAGGGATCTGATATCTGCAACATACCTCTGCATTTGTTCATTGAAGCTTCTTTCTAGAAAACTTGTCATGGGTTCCTGTAAAGAGGGTAAATGTGTGGTATTAGGCTGCATTTGAGACAGTTGCCTTTGAAAAGTTGCAGCTTGTTCCCCAAAACCTTGATATGTGAATATGATTGGCTTACCACTGCATTGTGCCATTGAAGATTTGTGTTAAGAACCATGAGATGTATTGTCTTGTCATATATATACTAAACTGTAAAATCTGTCAGCCAAGCAGTATCAGATAGTTATGGAATCGGTTGTTACTTATCTTCCTTGTATCGCCCATTTTTTAAAAAGTGCATAGAAACGCTGAAGTGCTGCGCCCCTCCCCCCCCCATGAACCATCTTACATCATTGTGATACACACTATCTCCACATTCTCCCTGCATGTCAAGAAGAAACTGGTGACACGGGACTTTAGAGTGAATAGAGTTTATAGCTTTTATCACTGGCTCAATGGCATAATAAAATCTAACATATTGGCACTAACAACTTATTGGTGAATGATACTTTGAAGTTTAAAAGACTTTCCCTCCTCTTCGCTGATTTTGTTACAGACAAGTGTTTCTAGTCCACTGTGCTCACCAATAATGTCAGGAGCATCATCAGTAATAAATCCTGAAATTATTTGCCGTGATAGTTTAATGTTATTTCCCCTTGTTTGGTAAAGTAAATCTTCACTCACACATGTGTCATCTCAAAAAAAAAAGTTGTGCAGCGTCAGGTGCATCAGTACTTTGATCACACGCAATGGAAAAAAAGTTGTTAAAATTTTTAATAAAACGTACTCGAATTTAGATAATTTTTGACGTACTGAAAACAGCACACAATTTTTAATTTTGTTATAAATATAACGTCTTTACAGAAATAATACGTCAGTAAATTGATTAATTCAAATGAGGCTATGTGCCAGTTGCATCGGTGGCCGGTTTTGACCCGCGGGCCGGACTTTGGACAATCCTGTTCCAGGGGAACCAACTCCAGATGTTCAGCCAGTTACTATATCTCTCCGAACAGTTTAAAGTTCAAATTAGACTGATGATTCTTTTTAAAAAAAACAACAAACCAATAACATAACATCATGGCGGCATTATTAAGAAAGGTATAAAACTCATTTTAAATTATTTGAGTTGCTTAATTCTTTATATTTAAATTTCTAAACTTTTTATCTTTCTTAAATTACTTTACTTTAAAATATTGCTTTATTTGTTAAAGACTAAAGACTAGTTCTAGTTCGACGAGTGAAGTCAAAAGTCGTCTAAAGTCTAAAGTACAGTACGCACTCGAACGACGGAACGGCCAACGTCTTTTTATAGTGATAGTGCCTTTACTCTAATTTTTAACCGGAGCCGTTTATTTAAATAACTTTGACAATGACAGTGTTTCCTAGAAATAGCGTCTAATTTAGACTAGTAAAACATTCATAACTTATTTAAATCAAATCATAATAAAATACAAAATGCATTCTGCATTCTGTTTGGCAGTTGTTAGGCATAGACTAGTTTACTAGTATATTAATATTATAATCAAATTATTCATTTACAATAAAAACCAATTATTATCATGCATTTGCCTTAGTGATTCAGTACGTTTCAGTAAGCAAATGAGATGGGGGAAGACTTTGGACTTTGTACATGACTTTACCAGTAAAGTAAAGCACATCAATTGTCAATAAGATTGATATCATAAAGTATTAATTATTAAGGGCACTAGAACTAGAATATATAAATATAATTTTTAACATTAAGTTATTAAAAAGCAAACACATGTAGTTCATGTAGTCATGTAGTGAATCATAAATTATAAAATGTGTGCATAAAATAATGTATATATTATATGCATTGCAAATAACTAATTACTTAAACTTACTGACTTACTGGGTATTACATTGCCATTGCTAATAGTAATAGTAATAGATAGTTAATGGTATTCACTTTACTATAAGTTTAAGTTCCAGAATGTTACTAAATTTGTTTTTGTGAAGTAAATAAATATTTTAAAAAATATCTCCATTTAATAACTTCAACTATTTATGTATTTTCAGATCTCGCCTCGTGCAAAGCCTCTTATTCAGGCTGCAAGAGTTTTTACAAATGATTGTCCTAGCAGGTCAGCAAGTGCAGTTCCGGAGCCTGGAGGAATTTCTTTTCGTAAGATTTCAATAAATAAATTGCCTTAATTCTTTGATCCTACATGTGGAAGAAATCAGCCGCCCCGAGCCTGTGCTCTTCATGGGGCTTCCCGGAAAACCCCCTCAGCCTTCTGGCCCCCTAAGGGACGTAAAGACTGAGAAGCCCCCCCGGAGCGGTTGCTGCTACAAGCGGCCGCCTGGGCGTCCAGGGCACTGGGCCGAAAACGCCTCCCACTAAAGTAAAGGGTTTAATGGGGGTCATGGTGCATTGTTTAATAGTATGAGATTTGCATGTTTAAAAAAAAAAATAACACTCTTATCATATTGCAGAGCTCTCACCTGAGCAGCTGGAGTTTCAAGCAACAGCTAGAAAATTTGCCAGGGAGGAGATCCTTCCCAAAGCTGCCGAGTATGATAGAACAGGAGAAGTAATTTAAATGTTCAATTTTTAAAAAACTGTATTTGTAATTAGTCTTTGCAAATTGCAACTTATTTTTTTTTTCAGGTTACTTTACTGTCAAACATCAGAATCTTGGAGTCATGTAATTTGTCAATATTTATATATTAACTGCCTTGACCTCTTGACAGTAGTTATTTGTATAAAAGCTGTGATCTGCATCTAGTTGGCTAGTCAGTTTTGTTAAGAAAAATATTAGTTTTTTTTCTAAATTAAGTTTTTTCTAAATCTAAAGCTGTTTGAGCTGCAAACACAAACATGATTTTAATGTATTTTGTAAAGGCAATATGAAAATTCAGGCTGTGTGCTGGTCTCTTTGTAGTGTCTTGTTAATCATGTGTATTTATAATTGTCTTGAATTGAATCTTTTATACTTTGAAAGGTATGTTTTTAGTCATTTTTTCCCCGGATCATTTATACCAAATGAAATCTTCCGTTTTGTAAACAGTCCTGACAGATTAAAATTGTTCTTTCAGTATCCATGGGATCTTATAAAGAGAGCCTGGTCTCTGGGCCTGATGAACTCTCATATACCTACTCACTGTGGTAAGCAATACCACACAGAAATGTGTGATCCTCCCTGTTTTTGAACATTTAACCAAATAATTAATCAATGTCACCAGCTGCTGTTTTCTTTCAAGTCAGCGTTGATGAAATACAAAGGGTAAAGTCTTATTTTATTTATTTGACCAAGAGTTTTGCAAGAACATTGTTAACTCTTAAAGTCCCATAAGGGTTTCAATAAACTTCCGCCTCATTCCCGTAAGGATTTCCTGTATTGCGATCAACTGGTAATGAAAGTAAAAAAATTGTGTAAAATCCATTTATATTACTATTGTCATACTGAATTCATCTTTTAGGATAAGAATGGCTATTTTATGTATCCAAAAGTCAGTCTTGAGTTTAATACTATTTTTACCTGTCGTTTAGCACTATTAAAATTTTGAAATTAAGTATAGCAAAATCACATCTTTAAAAAAAAACATTGAAACTACCAAAAACTTCACAAATTGAGCAATAACACTAGCGATAACAATATTTTCTGTAATTTCATTTCTAAAGAGAGCTCCATCGAGGCACGCATTACCGCACTTTGGCTATAGAGACCAAGCGTGGATTACCACGCTTTGGGGCTTTAAGGGTTAATTGTATAGAAAATATTTGTAGTACAGTATTGTGTTTTTTTAAAAATATGTTGAATTTATGCTTTCTTATATGTTAAATTATACTGCTAGTAAGTGAGAACCTATTGTTATCTATATGAATGTTTAAAGTAATACAAAATACTAATTTGGATGAATATTGGCATTGTGATTTTATCCTAATTTATCTTAATTTTGTAACTGTCTTAATCAGGTGGTTTGAACTTGGGTCTACTGGAATGTGTTACAATTACAGAAGAGTTGGCCTATGGTTGCACAGGTGTGCAGACAGCAATGGAAGGAAACTCACTAGGGGTATATTAATTTGATGAATTTATTATGTTAAGAACTGTCTCTATGAAAGGGCATACAATACAACATTAAAAATAGCTTTTTAATTTAGAGAAATTTCTTTTTGGGTTTCATCTCAATTTTAAAAGTTCTAATTTGGTTAGATACAAGCATAAAGTCTAAAACATAAAAAAAATTCAAAAATCGTTCTATACCAGCATTCTTACTTTTTTTTGTGTTCTTTTTTTTTTAAAGCAAATGCCTGTTATAATTGCTGGCAATCAAGCCCAACAGAAGAAATACCTTGGACGCCTGACAGAAGAGCCTCTCATGTGTGTAAGTAGGTTTCATTTAAACATAATATACACCAAAAGAATGACTTAGACCTTACCGAGGGCTTTAACAAATCCAGACTACCTGATCAAAGTAATTGAAATAAAAATTGTAGGTTCAAATTTGAACAGATAAATGGTTTTTTCAATCTTGTGTACATCATATCTGCTTGAAGATCAGTAAAATGGCAAAGTAAATAGTAGTACTCATGCAGTTTTGTTTTTAGTGTATTTTACCTCCTTTTTTTAATCATATTATAAATATATATTGAAACTATGAAAACAAGATAAATTAAATAAAAAATGAAAACAAGCAAAGTAATCGCCTACCTCAGAAATATTAGGATTTGAAATATAAGAATTTTTTTTTATCAGTTGTTAACAGATATGGCCTGAATGTTTTGTTATTGCTTACAATAACTTAGAAGAATGTAATATTTTTACCATGTGCGTAGGTTGTGTATCAATCTAGTCTCAAAACAACACATCCTAGCTGGCATATTTAAGAAGCTTAACCGGATTATTTTGAAAATACAGAAATCCATTGGTATTTCTTTTATTGAAATGTGGGGAAATACATGATTGTTTTAGCACAAATAGCAACTTTTGTATATACTTTTTTTTTTTTGTTGATCAGATTCCCAAAAAAAAAAATTGAATTTTTTGGTCAAACAAAAAGTAAAATATGTTTACTAAATCAAGCATGAGTTCATAATGCAAATTTCAAATTTCTTGAGGATTCATGGACACCCAAAAGTTTGTGAATAATTTTGATGACCATTTTAAAAGGAGTTGGGGGGGGGGGGGGGG
>MUZC01000088.1:277390-310883 GCA_002072015.1 Radix auricularia | reverse complement strand
GGGGGAATTTTTGAACCTCAAGGTCATTGAAATGAAATCATTTGTGCTCAATAAATTCATTGAAAACACATCCAATATTTACCAATTTTCTCCATTTTTTGTTACAGGCCTACTGTGTGACGGAACCAACAGCTGGCTCTGATGTGGCCAGCATAAGGACAAGGGCTGAGAAAAAGGGAGACAGCTACGTCATCAATGGTCAGAAGATGTGGATCACCAATGGATCTGTGGCCAACTGGTATTTTGTCCTGGCCAGGACAAGCCCGGATGCTGGCACGTCTGCTGGTAAAGCTTTCACTGGGTTTATAGTGGACGCAAACACACCTGGGATCACCGTAGGGAGAAAGGTATTTTTGGAATATTAATTTTTAAATTTTTATTTGCATGATTGTTTAAAACACACTTTAAACTTGTGTAAAGTAAAATTTAATTTTTATAGGCATTTACGCTAGAAAGCTAGTATTATTTTATATGTTAAAAAAAAATATATGCTAAGAGTTGCCACTATTTTAACAAAAGTTTTTTCATTATCAGGAGAAGAACATGGGGCAAAGATGCTCTGATACAAGAGGAATCACATTTGAAGATGTTGTTGTACCCAAAGAAGTCAGTTTCAATCCCATTACAGAGAAAACTATAATAAACAAATACAACATGTTTAAAATTAATCAGTTGTCTTTAAAAAAAAAAAAAAAAATTAAAGTCTGCACAAGTTAAATATAATTTTTTTTTTTTAAAGAAGTTAAATTTTTTTGGTCCTAAAATTAATAATTAGTTAGCTGAATTCTCACCACTGTTTTCAATGTTAAAAATTCAATTTCATATATATTTTTTCTTTAACATATTACATTTATATTTTAGAATGTGTTGGGGGCAGAAGGAGCTGGTTTTAAAATAGCTATGGGAGCCTTTGACAAGACAAGACCGCCTGTGAGTTTTGAATTTAATTAAAAGTTATGAAAACATTTTTTACATTAGGTGTAAATAATAATGTAAAAAATATTTTGATCCTTGAGAAAAAATAAATTTGCCAGTAGTGTGAGCAAAAGTTAGTTTTATCCCCTGAGAAGTTAAACTACAACGTGAGGTTGTTGAAGACTCTTTTGAAAGCAAAGGCACAAGAAACATTACAATTTTGAAATGGCTCCTTTTGAAGTGGTTCACTCAAATTTTTTTTTTTAATTTGTAAAAATATTATCAAGAATGGGCACAAGTGTGTAAAGTTATTCATATTCTATTACCTCACCAGGTGGCAGCAGGGGCTGTTGGTCTAGCACAGAGAGCCTTGGATGAAGCTAAACAATACTCCATGCAGCGTAAGACTATGGGCAAGCTTATCTGTGAGGTATTGTGAATAAGTACATTGAGAACCATTCTTTGTCCAAGACTTATATAGTAATAGATGTTTCAAGTGTTGTATAGGGAAAGCCTTTTGTTGTTTTTGAAATCAATCTCAGAATGTCTCAACATAAAAATATTTCAACTATTCTTAAATGTCTTAATGAAGCTTTGAGAGGAGTAAAAGAAATAGTGAAATCTGAAAAATATAATCAACAGACTAATAGTACTGTTCCCCAAAAGTACGGTGGTCTAGTGACATGCACGCTTGAAGGCAAGAATTTTTTCCCGGAGACTAGGGCGTCCCTGAGTCCTCCCAGCTCCAAATGGGTTCCTAACACTAGATTCATGAAATAAAGGTGGCTGTCTAATGCCTGGAACCCTCATAGCCGTGGCCTGTGAATGTTGCATCACTTGCCAACAGAGCAGACATAATTATCTTCTGTATAGAAGGAGTGTCCGCATAGATGAGACAAGATGTTCCCAAAATTTCTTTCAGTGATGATCCATATAGCATTTCAAGTGAACAAACAGTAGAAAATGGCAAAATAAAAACTTGACTGCAATGCTACATTTGAAATAACAGAAAAATTAGTTTTTTTCATTGATTAAGTTTCAGGTATTTCACAGACTGCAAGATACACCAAAGAATTGTTTTTTCAAAGCCATAAAATAAAGCTTGATTTATGGTTTAATAAGCAATTAAACGTTTCGACTAATGCCTTTATTAGTACTAATAAATGAACACAAGTATTTAAATTAGAGCTGTTATCGATTAATTTCAATGTAATTGTTAATTAAACTTTTTAAAAATTACAGAATAATTAATAGATAATTTTGACTAAAGCTAAAAATAACACGTATGGCATCCTTTTAAACTGAAAGTTTCAAGGGAAGTAACAAAAACAGATAAATTAACATTTTTAAAAAATTTAAATATAAGTCGTTCAATATAATTTAAATGTTGTTATTTTTATTTAAGTAAAGACAACGTTTAATTTATTATATAATTTTCCTTATAAAAAGAGCTTATTTTAAAGTTTACTCTTTAAAATTCTTTCTTTTATTTTGAAGTGGAGAAATTTGTACATATAAAAGCAACCTTTTATTAATTAGTAGTAATTAATCATTTACTAATAAATCAACATAACTTATTAACAACGTATCTCTATCTTTGATTGCTATTTATCGATTAAAATAATTTTAATCGTGAATTTTTTTTTTTACAGATTAATAGAGAAATTTATTGTTAATTTTGCAGTCTTATTTAAATAACTTTTTTTTAGGTGTAAAGTATGCAATATATTATGTAAATTTAATTTTATTTCTTGCCGATATAGTCAGGTTTTCCATTACAGTTTCTTCTAGTAATCTCTACCTAATTGCATTTGTCCCCCTTTATTTCCATAAAACAAACAATGAAAATATATTTGATTCTCTCCCCAAAGCTTGATAGTATAATTTTGATTTATTATATTTAAACAAACAGCATCAAGCAGTGGCCTTCATGTTGGCCGACATGGCCATTGGTGTTGAGGCTGCAAGGCTTCTGACCCAGCGGTCAGCCTGGGAGATTGACCAGGGCAGGCGAAACACATACTACGCGTCCATTGCCAAAGCCTTCGCTGCCGATGTGGCCAACAAGGCTGCTGCAGACGCAGTCCAGGTGAGTTTCGATGATGGGTAAGGGAGAGAATCAAAAGTCAGTTACATTGGGGAGTGTTGATGAATTCGTCTTAACCCAGAATTAAGGAATACAATCTAACTCATTTCTTGTGCTCCCTTAGATATTTGGAGGCAATGGCTTTAATACAGAGTACCCTGTTGAAAAGCTCATGAGGGATGCCAAAATATACATGGTGAGTTTTTATGGCAGTCTCTTCATAAAAAATGCTAAAAAAAGAAGCTAATTTTGGTTAAAGCCTTTTAACTAGGGCTGCGGAAATTAACTATTAATTTCTTGATTAATCAGTAAAAAAAATGTATAGATTACAATTATTATTATCGATAACATAGCGATTCAAATTAAAGAAAATATGTTACAATTTTTTTTTCTATTTATCAATAAATAATTAGCTATTAAGAGTAGCTGTTGTTTTTTTTTTTACGTACAAACATCTCCATTTAAAATTTTTTTTAGAATAGTAAGCTTTAAAATAAGCAGTTTTTATAAGGAAAATGATCTAAAAAAACAACATTTTTTTTTACTCAATTAACAATCACAAAATTAAAATCCCTTGACATTAATTAAATTGAACTACTTATATTTAAATATATCTCCTAAATTTGTTTATATTAAATACTAAAGTTATGGGCATTTTACGCAATTTTCAGGTTAATGATGTCATACATCTAATTTTCAGCTTTAATAAAAATTATTGTTTAATTATTGTTATTTTTTCAAAAGTTACCTATTCAATTTAAATGAATCGATAATAGCCCTACTTTTAACATTTTAAAAATATTTTTTTCAATAACATGAACACAAATATTAAGTTATTTTATGTATACATTTTTTAAAAAATTAATAAAAACATAATCACTTTGTTTTACTTTTAATATCTTCTGTCAATGTATATCCCAGATTTATGAAGGTACATCACAGATTCAGCGACTCATCATCTCCAGAGAACTCATAACACAAGCCAAAAATTCATCCTAGAATAGTTTTTTAATTTTTGCTACAGACACGTTCTTCATAAAGATTTGTCTGCCAAGATGCATGAGGACAAATTTTGCTAATATAAAACATATTTTTTTATTTGATTGTGATAAATTTCTAATTTATAAAATGTGTGTCTAAAAATTTTGAAAGGATAAAAATTGCCTTTAATTAAATAACAGAATGATTACACATGTCCAAAAAAAAAAAAAAAGCTGATTGATTATTTAAAGTATAATTTATAATAATATGATTGTAAGTAGGCTACAAAAAATTTGACTGTGCCTCACATAAGTCCTTATTTCATGTTGCCTATTCAGTTACAATATTCAATCACAAAACAATTACCTAAATAATTAATAAATTCATTGTAATTGTAATGTCTTGCCTTAAAACATGTTATAATGAATTTAATAATTTTAACTTTGTTGATTTCTTTCTCTATGGCCCTCACTTAATTCTGAACAAAAGATTGATTCAAAATCAAGTTGGTATAACCAATGATGTGGATTCAAATATTTGAACCAAACTGCAACCCATTTAAATTGGACACGCCAACAAGTTTTCTATGAGATCTTGATTTTGTCAGTGAGGAATCATTTGATAAGATTAATTATATAATATTATGCATACAGATGTTACATGAAATAACCCAATCTTGTGTTAGTATACTGGAAGTTTTTTAACAAATATTTTGTACTTATATTTACCCTGTTGTATGAATGAATACCTTGGAGTCCAGTGGTTTAAATTTCATAAAATGTCTTTTAAGAACATTTTACATAACTAAGGGTAAACTTTAAAACTTAATTAGTTTTACATTAAACTTAGTTAAAGCCTTTGTGTGATTAAGATGAACACTTAACATTACGCCCTACTTACCATTGTGTCACTCTTTGATTGTTGCACCACTGTAAAAGTCAAAACTTGAAAGGCAGTAAAAAATCAAGGGGAGACAACTGTCTTTAAAAAATGTACAAACCTGCCTGTTGCTATTTCAAGTTTTATTTTCTTTTTTTGTCTTCCTCTACCAGATTTCTGTGGTCATTGAAACAAAAAATGTAAATTCTTATTATGTTTGGGACCAGTCGAGTGACCTAATAAACTGTTTTAAACCATGAGACCCACCTCCTGTTGTATTATGAGTTTAACTAATTTCTGCTTAAAAGGCAACATAATATACATTCATAATAAATATAACATCAAGAAAAAAAAATGTGGTGAATGTTATATTATGTGGTGAATGTTTTATTATGTTGCGAATGTTTTATTCCTGTTAGCCACAAATGAAATGGGTGTCAAAGACAAAAGAACTCAGTTTTTTAAAACTTCAGATTCCTATTGCTGGTAATGTTTTAAAATCAAAAAAATTTTAATAACAAATTAACACTAGCAGACATCATAAATCTAAGAGCTGAACGTTTGAACCTGAAAATTGGTCAGTTGAAATATCAATGTAAGAGCTAAAAAAATGTAGAAAACATAAAAAGATGAGGTCAGGGTAGGAAGAAAAGGCCAGTGATGACAAGGTGAGAACCCTTGAAACTGTTTTATTCTACATGGACTGAAGTTATTTTCGTCACAAGAGAGTCCATAGGCTGATTCTTTGCCATTGGCGTGGCGAGTTGTGCATACTCCTTACCAGTGGCGTGGCGCAGGATGGATTGGGGACGTGGGCGCTAGAGGTACCTTTTCACCCCTAAAGGCAACATTTCTTTTTGCATACAAAGGCGGCATTTTCAGCCAAGTGAAATAATGGTCTCCTTTATAGAAGGGGTGTCTGTAAACAAAATGTAGGTCCACCTAGCAGGTGGTGGTATCCATGACTACGACACAGCTCTATGAATAAATTGAGAATCGACTTCCAAATTCTTCTTCTTCGTTCTCAATATTGAGTTTTGCGTGCCACGAGTTTTGCGCCAATTGGCCCGTGGTCTCCGACTTCAGCCTGCTGTATTTTCTGGATTTGCTTCCATAGCCTTTGGTCAGCCAAGACCACCTGCAAGGCAGCAGTTTTTTGTTTTTTTTTGGCAAGTGATGCAGCGTTCATATGCCACGGCTAAGGGTTTCCACGCATTACCCCGCCGCTTTTACCCATTTGGAGCTGGGTGGGGCTCGGGGACGCCCTAGGCCCCGGGAACAAGTCCTTGGCTTCCCTTGGATTTGGGCTCGTGACCATCGGAACGCCAATCGAGCGCGCTTGCCACTCGACCACCGCGGCCCCCGACTTCCAACAAATGGCCACCATTTATAAAAATCAAGACACGGTGATAGTAGTCCCCCCCCCCTTTTCCCTAGCTAAATCCAAGTCGCAAATGTTTTTGTATTTTAAAAAATAAATGCATGAAAACATTGGAAACAAAAATAAGCGTTCAGAAATCAATAACATTAAAAAAATTTAATGTTAATTTTTCTTTCTTCTGCTTCCTGTGATTAAACCAATGTTGATTTTGTCAATATACCGCCTTTTTCGCCTTATGAGACGGTTCGGAATACAAGACGCACCCAATTATAAAGTAGGAAAATGTAGAGGGGGAAAAAATATTCTGAACCAAATACTTTCTATTCCTCGTATAAGTTTTAAGTATAAGACACACCAACTCCTCCCTCCCACCACCCCCAATTTTTGGGAAGAACATGTACATCTTATAGGGTGAGAAATGTGTTTAGTGATTTCAACAATGATTTCAAGTAACCTTTGTCTTAATACGTAACAGTAATCATGATTCCATTCACTATTAATTGTTATAGGAGTGAGAAATAGTTTATAGAGAGCATTTGATCATCCTGCTTACACAGGGTTAAGGGCAAGAACTCTGGCGTGTTTTCGCCCCCAGGCTGTTTGCAAAACTAAAATTGTCGTATTATGATTTTAGTTTTATAACTTAATCTGATACAGGGACGCGGCTGTTTCAATATTTACAAATCATTCATTGAGGAAATATGCAAATTGAAAACGTTTTACCATTTCAGAGGTTAGAAAAAGTAACTTGAGCTGACAGAGACATATTGATCTACTCGAGTACATTAGCACTGAATAATCTTTCGCAACACATGTCGGGAAGCATGAAAAAGTTCACACCCTCTGTCTTTAAGGGGCAAAATGAGGATCGCATAGTTCTATATAAGCAACGTTGCTATCAATTTTATTCATCACAATTTAACCAAGAAATTCCTTCAAGATTGACTAGTATTCACATTTAAATATAATAAAAACGCTTTTGGCGTGACAGATTTTTAATTTTTTTCTTTGGGAGGGGGAGGTGGGGGCGGCGTTGTTTGGTGAGCTGTGGGGTGTGAGATGTGGGGTGGGGGATAATTTGAACCGAAAGAGCCGAACTGCACTGCTTAAGGTGCTAGAGAAAATTGATTTGGAATTGGTCGCAAGACAGTGGAAGCCTCTCTCTATCCAATGTTGGCAAGTCCGCTGTGTGGCCCATGCAATCGTAATTTCGCGGTCATCTAAACCAGTGCTTCTCAAACATTTTAGTATGGTGGACCGGTGCACTATTTTCCCTGTACTGACGTCGTGGCGAAATGTAATTTATTTTATTTTTATTTGTTTCATTTTATGTGCTTATTGCCGAAAATTTTACATATTCTATGTGGTAAATATTAATGGATGAGAATGGAAGATTATAGTTAGATTTTTGTGTCTTTTCTTAATAACATCTGCGGACCGGCAGTGGATAACCCACGGACCGGAACCAGTCCGCGGACCAGCACTTTGAGAAGCACTGCTCTAAACAACAAAAAACTTATCATAAATTGTGAAGGCCACGATGGGATTCAACACCTCTTCTCCTACATGTGAAATAAACTCTAAACGCGTGGACACGTTATTTCACAAAACTAAACTTAGATTTTCAACCTAATATTGTGCCCTGCATCTTACAAAGCTATTTATCTTTTTTAACCCCCCTCTAAAAAAAAAGAAGAAAAAAAAATCATGTTAAGCCTGGTACCTATTGGAATTCAGGACGTGTTAGCGCATTTTCGTATTATGTATCAGTACTTATGTTAGATATCAGAATTATGTAGTTATCAGTAATTGTGTTTAGATTTTAGACATTTTTATGAATTTTCTTGTGTAATGAATATACCTGACATTTTTTTTATTTAAAAGTCATTTCTTTACATTAAAAAAATATTTTCTCTTTATTCCAACTACAAGTCACCACAAATGATGACGTAAAACTCTCTAAACTTTTACACATATTCTAATGACGTCAACTAAAAAAAACAACTAATTCTTTTGCACCCATTTGCACCACTCTTCACTGCTTGAAGAATTGTGCATTCGACTTCCGGCAATGGCGGCCGTTCCCTGCGCTATGGTGATACCTCTCGATTCGAAATTTGTTTTGGTAGTTTTAACGGGGTTTTTTAACGGATCGAGTAACTGAGTGTTGATGCACAAATGGCAGGTCAGGGCATACAAAAAACATATATACATCATGGGTCTAGGACTTATGGATGCTGTGATCAAGGGTGATGACAGACGGACGGACAAAACGGGTACAATAGCGATTTCGACATCTCGAAAATGCGCTAAAAAACGTAATCTACAGAGGCATATTTACTTTAAAAAGGAAAAACCAATTGGAAATTACCCCTCCCTTATTTTCTATATTAGAAATATAGAAATGTGTAGAGTACTTTTCTGATGAGTACATGTTTTCCTATTACGCAGTGGGATCTTGTTCCTGTTAGGATCCTGTTATCCATTGAAATAATGGAGAAAATTAAAGTTTAAGATAAAACTTTTTAAATTAAAAAAAAAAATTGTTTATTATTATAATTTTTTTTAATTTAAAAAGGGGGGGGGGGCAACATAAAAAAATCAAAGATTAAATCTTTTAAACATTTTTTTTTCTAAAATTTGGATTGGCTTTTTTTTTTCTTCAGACTTATTTTTCTACATGAGGTCACAAAGTTCATTTCAACCTTGATCTATCATTTCTGTAGTGATGAGGTGAGTTTCTGGGGCTTCTTAACCACACAGGAGTGTGTTGGCGGATTAATGTCTCCTGGCCTATGTGAGGACATTCGTAATCTTCACAGCCTACCGCTTACTAGCTCTGAAATATCAATTCAAATGTGTGTGCTTTTGAGGTCTGTAGAACCCTTTAACAAAAATATAAAATAACATGGTGACATGGAGAAACATACAGAGGACGAGAGCAGAGGCGTCACTAAGGTTGGTGTCAGCCAGGAGGTGGCCCATCGTGTCACTCAGGGTGGTAGTTCATGGTGTCACTCCCTAACAATTTAACCCATGGAACTCCTCCGAGTTTTCCAGTGCCAAATAATGGGAATATAAAGAATTTTACATCACCCCCTGATGGTGTGTCCCGGGGGGACCACCCCCACCGCAACCCCCTAGTGACGCAACTGGACGATAATAACGGGGCAGGGGCGAAGTAGATTTATAAAAATTTGTAGAAAACATATAACTGTTGTTAAAAACATTTAGTTTTTTATAACATGGTTTTAAAAAAGAAACAAGATATAACGGGAAGGTTTAGGAGGAAAATTATCGTTTTCAAACAAGACCCAACAAGTTTGAAAGAATGGACGAAAAACTAATCAGTTTTTTTAAAACCCCATCGCTTCTTTTTCTTCATTTTAACTCATTGCTTTATGTATTCATATACCTGGTTTACATTAATGGATTTAGAAGCTCCCCGGGTCTTTGAATCTTCAGTTTAACCTTCTATATCCTCTTTAGGATTCCTCTTTATTGTTAGCTGGTGAATACTTTAACTCATACATTTTTCTTTTACAAACAATATGTTTATGTGTAATTATTATTCTAAGTAGTGTCTGAGCCTCTTCTGCATCTGCCCCTCAAAGCCTACATGCAAATTTTACTTTCTTCAACATGACGCCAAACTGGTTTCTTATTTGATTCAGTTTGTGCAGCTGGTTTAGGAGCAAGCTAAGTATGCGTTGTATAACATAATTATTTCTGGGCACTGTCGGCGTTTCGGATATACGCAAATTGATATAATTACATACCGACCAATCGTGAGCGAGTTAAAAAGCGAGCCTACATATCGACTATATTTAAAGGTGTGGTAGAGTTAATCGTCCTTAATGGATATGGTTCCAAAGTTCAAATAGAAAAACAACGCAAGGGGAGACAGGTATTTCAACTCACACAAATGGCAGCGTTAATAAGAAAGGTATGAGAGTATGTTTAAAGGGTTGATAATAATAATAATTTGTGTGCTTTATCTTGTGGGAATAAAAATTAACAAAGTGTAATAGAGTTCTATATAGAAATTTATAATGAACGTAACAGTATTTTCTTCGCGTTCAAGTGTGGAATGTAATATGTTTCTGTGCCCATAATGCTAAATAATGCACAACGCTGAATATTTTTAATCATATTAACAGCTTGAGGGTCATTAGATAACTTCAGAACGTTATTAAAGAAATTGTCCTTTTAAATATATTTGATCCCGCTCTTATTGTGAATTTTTTTAAACTTCAGAGCAATATCTGTCTTAAATGATAAGTTTCAAATTAACAAAATTCCTTGAGCTGTCTCGTTGCCATTATTTTCCTGCTCTCGATAGAATAAGATATTATCGCATTTTAGATTTTCATCTACTCTAAAAAAAAAAAAATGTCGCCACATTAAATTGTCCAACTGCAAAAATCAAAATGGCCCCGACAATCTCATCAAAATAATGGAAAGAGAAAGAGCTATGTTTATATTATATACGTCTTCGAAGGGCTTCAGCCTTAAGTTGTTCATTTGGTTCTACAAGTCATTTGTGGCGCGCACCATTCTGATACGGTTTAAAAGAGTGATGTTCTACAAGTCATTTGTGGCGCGCACTTCTGATACGGTTTAAAAGAGTGATGTTCTACAAGTCATTTGTGGCGCGCACCATTCTGATACGGTTTAAAAGAGTGATGTTCTACAGATATATATTTCTCTTTTTAAAATCACTTCTTTGTAACATCACAAAGTTACGGAGCAAGAAGAAGTGATAAGTTTATTAATTTTAAAAATTTATTTTTAATCTTACAAGCTTATTTAAAAATAAAAATCAACTTAAAATTGGAGTAAAGTGTCTTAAATTTCCCAAAGTTTACTCTATCACAAAAGTCACTCAAAGCACAATAGATTATTGCCTGAACTTTTCAGATATCTCCTCGGACGAAGGCTTTCTTTCAGGCGTCGAGAGTTTTTACAAATGATCGTCCAACCAGGTCAGCAAGTATGACGTCATCAGCCGGTGGAATATCTTTTCGTAAGATCGTCGTTAAATGAATGTTGGTGTTTTAAAAGAAATTAAATGTTTATACACAGAGGCGCCACTGGTGTGGTGCGGGTGGTGCGGACATGGACAATTGCATCAATGTAGTTTAGGACATGGACAATTGCATCAGTGTAGTTTAGGACATGGACAATTGCATCAGTGTAGTTTAGGACATGGACAATTGCATCAGTGTAGTTTAGGACATGGACAATTGCATCAGTGTAGTTTAGGACATGGACAATTGCATCAGTGTAGNTATATATATATATATATATACATACACACACACACATACATTTATTATATTTTATTCTTTAAATGAAACAAATTGTTATTGCTAATGTTATATGCATGAGTTTGCGCCGACTTAAAGAAAATTACATGTTTAAGATCTGTTGGTTTTTATCCCTCTAAAAAGACTAGATCTACTTGTTGAAGAATTATAAAAGCACAAAATAACTTTATTTCCTCTTAGAGTTGACACCGGAACAGATGGAATATCAAGCCACCGCTCGAAAATTTTCTCGGGAGGAGATCATCCCTAGAGCCGCAGAATATGATAGAACAGGGGAGGTAACCAACAAACAAAAACATTTCAAACAATCTATAAATTAAAACGCGATCAAGTTTCATACAGGGGAAACAATTCTATTAAAAACAATTTTTAAAAAAATATTACAAACACAGATTTACTATGGTTAAAGGA
Source organism: Radix auricularia (assembly GCA_002072015.1). Lineage (NCBI taxonomy): Eukaryota > Metazoa > Mollusca > Gastropoda > Lymnaeidae > Radix > Radix auricularia. Next base: position 298,900 of record MUZC01000088.1, on the reverse strand, counting down.
AATACATGCAGTAGTATGCTTAAAATAAATAAAACTTTATTCATTCACCCGTTGTCTTTTCTATTTTGTTAAAAGTAATATAAAAAGTTCCTTAATATGAAAAGTTTCCTACTCACATGCATATTAGTGTGTATTGACAACAGTATTGAGTGATAAAGAATTTAAAATAAATCTTATAAAAACAAATAGTGTTAACATAATTGCACATTACATTTTTCAATTAAACACGTGATTTAAATTATACAAATTTATTAAATCTTTTGAGTTGACCAGTTTAAAATTGTTCGTCAACCGTATGTACTTTCAGTATCCCTGGGATATCATAAAGAAGGCCTGGTCGCTGGGTTTAATGAACTCACTCATCCCTGCACACTGCGGTGAGTATCCTGGAGGGTCCCCCCTCCCTACAGCTCTATAATTACAGGCGCGTACAATAGTAGAAAAGTTCTATAATATACACCAAGGGGGCCATGGTGGCCTAGTTGAGGATCCCTGCAGATGGTAGCTGGCTCGCGTTCCTTAGACTCGGGTCTGAATAAAACGGTGATAGGATAACTAATTCCTTAAGCAGTAAATTTAAAGGCACATGTCATAGGAATTTATTGGATATTTATTACAGTTGTTACTACACAGTCGAATTGCATGCGCGCTCGGCTGGCGTCCCTATGGTCAGGGGTTCGAATCCAAGTGAAGGCAGGGATTCGTTCCGGGACCAAGTGAGTTCCTGAATCCACCCAGATCCGAATGGGTACCTAACATTGGTTAGGGAAATAAAGGTGGCTGGGTAATTCCTGGTACGCTGCGCAACTTTCCAACAGACCGTTATGGGCTGTGGACGCAATAATCTTCTTTATAGATAAGATAAGACAAAATCAACACTGATTTAAATTTTATATGGAGTGTTTTACATTACTTGATATTTTTGTAAAGTAACTTTGGCAAACCGGAAGTTCTCTCAATAATTTTGACATTCTTTGAGATGTCGCGTCTCCTAACTTAGCCTATCTGATCTATTTTAGTGAATGTATCTGATCTATTTTAGTGAATGTATCTGATCTATTTTAGTGAATGTATCTGATCTATTTTAGAGAATGTATCTGATCTATTTTAGTAAATGTATCTGATCTATTTTAGTTAATGTATCTGATCTATTTTGGTGAATGTATCTGATCTATTTTAGTGAAAGGTATCTGACCTATTTTAGTGAGTGCGTCTGACCTATTTTGGTGTAGGTATCTTATCTATTTCGTTGTTTGTTCAAATCCAGGTGGCCTAAACTTAAGTATCAGAGACTTGATCGCAGTGTCCGAAGAGTTGGGGTACGGCTGTACTGGAGTACAGACAGCCATGGAGGCCAACCAACTCGCGGTGTGTACGAGCAGCATATCGTATTTTTACAGTCCCATCCCATCCCATCCCATCCCATGGCAATTTATGCCTGTCCCATCCCATCCCATGGCAATTTATGCCTGTCCCATCCCATCCCATCCCATGGCAATTTATGCCTATCCTAGCCCATCCCATCCCATCCCATGGGATTACTATTATATTAATATGGAATACATTTAAAATAAAAGTTTTAAATTTGTGAAAGTTTAGGTTTAGTGTCCACTAAATAGGACTAAATATACAAAGAGACATGAAAAACGACAAAATTTATTAACTCTATGACAGTTCAGTCTCATTCTGACACTCTCATTCTTTCATTTTAAATACATGGAAAATAAAAATATGTGCTGTCCCATCCCATCCCATCCCACCCCATGGGACGTTTCCCATTGGAATCCCATGGGACGTTTCCCATGAGAATCCCATGGGAATAACATTCCTATGGACAAGCCTGGCAATCAGGTTAGACGTGTAGAAACCAATTTAAAATCTTCGAGTTTTTAGAAGCAACATTTTTAAAACAAACAGACAAAAAAACAAAAAAAAAATAATTTAAAAAAAAATCTTGAATGTTAAATAAACATGGAAATATAATTTTAATTTAAACATTTTCAGGTTTTTAGTTTACGCTGAATTTGATGTTTTATTATTAAATCTTTTCCCCAGCAAATCCCTGTTGTTATTGCTGGTAACAAAGCTCAACAAAAGAAATATCTAAGTCGGCATATAGAGGAACCGCTGATGTGTGTAAGTCAATTGTTTTAAACAATCAAATACTTTAATGTGAAATTATCCTGGTGATATTTCTCACTTTTTTTTTTAACTTGGTAAGAGGAACAGATGGATTTAAAACTTTTTTAAAATGTGGATCATTTTTACTGTAAAATGTAAAATAAAGTGACAATTTTATATGAAAAAAAATGTATCTGCTTGCGGTTTAAATATAATATTTTGTATTTTTTTTTTAATCCAAAATTGTTTGTGGTGCAACCTCTCCTGTTTGTTACAGGCCTACTGTGTGACGGAACCAACAGCTGGCTCTGATGTGGCCAGCATAAGGACAAGGGCAGAGAAAAAGGGAGACAGCTACGTCATCAACGGTCAGAAGATGTGGATCACCAATGGGTCTGTGGCCAACTGGTATTTTGTCCTGGCCAGGACAAGCCCGGATGCTGGCACGTCTGCTGGTAAAGCTTTCACTGGGCTTATAGTGGACGCCAACACACCTGGGATCACCGTAGGGAGAAAGGTATTTCATACCCAGGAAATCTAACACTTTGGAGAAATATCACAGATATTCTTTATTAAAAAAACGTTCTACCTTTTTATAAGACGTCGCATTGATTATTTCCAGAGCATTTTTCTTTCTTTTTTTTTTTTAAATATTGAATGCTCATAGCGCATAAATTACAAATGATGATATGAACTTTTCTGAGAAGTGCCTCGACATGTACAGTAACAAATACACTACCAACGCTTTTTCAGTGTTCCGTCTTTACTCAATGACAAAATGTATTTGATTTTAATCCTTAAAAATTCATTATAAATTCAAATTTATTGAACAATGTAATTGGTAGGCCAGTGAGCATTAATTTTTAAAGCAATGATGTATGTTATTGGGAGCACGAATAACTACAAAGAAATTCAATAGCTGTCGATACTTATGGTGGTAAAGTTAAAGTGAATGTATGAGAAAATCTAAATGAAAAATTGTTTTAATATAATGTTCATAGTACAATTAATTGGAATCCTTTTAAATAGGCATGCACATGTGTACACCCACATATTATATGTATTTATATATGTATTTATATTGAAAAGAAAAACAGAATAGAACTTAAAAGTATCTAAGGTTGGTGTTTTTTTAAAATACTAAATTAAAGTAGAATATTTCGTTTCACTAGGAGAAAAACATGGGCCAGCGTTGTTCAGACACAAGAGGAATCACCTTCGAAGATGTCGTCGTGCCCAAAGAAGTCAGTGAGCACAAAATAAACAAACCATTAAGAAATATTGGCAAATTTTTTAAATCTAAAATTAAGTTGACGCTTTTTTAAAAACAAAAATCAACAGAAAGGGAAGACTTATGGATATGTCACAGAAATATTTTCAAATATAATGATTTAAAACCTGGGCATGATTAGCAAAAAGAAATGAATTTAAAATCTTTTAAATTCTAAATCATTGTAAGATTGAAAGAATTAGTGATTGTAGAATAATAATTTTACCGATGGGAGAGAAAGTCTTAAATTTATTTTTCGCAATAATTTCAAAGTAAGTTTGTTAATGATCTGGTAACTCCTCACGTATAGATTAGAATAGTTTACTTTTTTCATTTATACGGAAGTTAAATATTTGTAGATGTCTATTTATTTTTTTTAACTCAGTGTCACAATTGAATTCAAATTCGAATTATCTGTTAGTTTTTAAAAGTTAATTTTAGAGATTATGATTTTTTAAATGTATATTTTCCTCCTCTTCCAGAACGTGTTGGGAGCCGAAGGAGACGGTTTTAAAATCGCCATGAAATCTTTCGACAAGTCAAGACCTGCAGTAGGTCTCACAATATATATTTCTGTAGTATCATAGTTCAAAAAAGCAAAAATTTAGGACGTTTGTGTGTTCATGCACAAGGGAGCTTCCAAAATGATGCACTGAGTTTGGGTAGAGTACATTTTAATGTATTAAAAAAACAGAGGTGGAAGAATCTTAGCTTGCAGTTAAAAATGTAACATTCTTGCCGTTCTTTTTATGTTAATGGCACCCAGTAACTCTTTGTAATAAAATTGGTTACACGGCCGTTGATTGCGAACATTTAAAAAAAAAAAGAAGAAAAACCGAATTTGAAGCTGAGCCAATACACTCACTCATCTGTGACAAAGTCCCAATACAGCACATAACACTAAGGCAGGGGTTCTCAAATAGTAATTTTCATGCATTGTCACCATTTGTTTTTAAGGGGAAAAACAATAATTATGTTTTCAAATATGAAAATTGTTTTGCTTTTTTAAAAAGTACAATAATTAGCATAATTCTATACAATGAATTCGACCTCTGATATATTGCATGCATTTCGTGTCCTTGGCTACAGAGACGCGTGAGACGTGAAGTGAACGTAATTAGATGAATTGTGCCTCAATTATATTGAAAAGTTTCGCTGAGATAAGCGTTGGACGCAATAATCTTCTGCATAGAAGAGGCGTCTGCAACAGATACGATTGAAATATTGTCACGCTTGATCACGGATGTCACGGATCTGTTAACTTCAGCTCTCAGGGGAGACCACTCAGGGAGGATTAAATGACGCTTAAATGAGACCCCAGCGGGACAGCGGTTATGTATAGCGTTAATCATGTGACGGCTATACCGCTAATCACGTGAGGGCTGTTACGTTAATCATGTGACGGCTATACCACTAATCACGTGACGGCTGTTACGTTAATCATGTGACGGCTATACCGCTAATCACGTGACGGCTGTTACGTTAATCATGTGACGGCTATACCGCTAATCACGTGACGGCTGTTACGTTAATCATGTGACGGCTTTAGCGCTAATCACGTGACGGCTATACCGCTAATCACGTGACGGCTTTAGCGCTAATCACGTGACGGCTATAACGCTAATCACGTGACGGCTATAACGCTAATCACGTGACGGCTATAACGCTAATCACGTGACGGCTATAACGCATGGACCAGAGCGCTAGCAGTGCCGACTGGATGATTGACATTCCCATCAGATTGTCTTACCAATCAATTTCCATTTTTAGCTAAAATACTGTCTGTATGGAGGTGTGATACTAAAAATATCTTTGTCTTATTTCTTGTGTCCGGCTTATTGCGGTATTTTTTATTTGACGTTCTATAATTCTATAACCCCGTTTTTGTCTGTATGGAGGTGTGACACTAAAAATATGTTTGTCTTATTGCTTGTGTTAGAGTTTCTATAATTCTACAACCTCGTTTTCGTGACAGGTAGCATCGGCAGCTGTTGGCCTGGCTCAGAGGGCCCTGGACGAGGCCAGAAAATACGCCACACAACGCAAGACCATGGGGAAGCTCATCTGTGAGGTAGGCGTAATGTCAAGTTAATGTATTTAAACCACTATTTGAAGATTTTTTTTCTAAATGGTTAAATGGCGGACATAGACGTGTAATGTGTTTGGTTGGCTTGACCAATGGTGACCAAACAGCGGCTCGCGAGCCCCATGCGGCTCTTCTGTGTTCACGCTGCATGCGGCTTGCGTACAATTTATGAACGATATGTTCTAGGATAACTGGAAGATTTCCAATCCAGGTTTAATGACCCTTTGGACTTCAATGGGGATATCAGAAAATATGTATTTTTTATTACATTAAAATGGCTCTCGGTTACTACGGGTCTGGCCACCCCTCGTTTAGACCATGCGAATTGTGTAGCAGTTCCTGGAAGGAAGGTGAAAGAACCCTACCACAACCAGTGGCGTCACTAGGGGGTGCGGTAGGGGCGGGCCGCCCCGTGTGACACCATCAGGGGGTGACACCAAAATGTAAAATTCTATGTGTTCCCATCTTTTGGCACTAGAAAACTTGGAGGAGTTTCTATGAGTTAAGTCGCGAGAGGGGTAACACCATGAGCTAACGCCCCGGGTGACACCATGAGCTAACGCCCCGGGTGACACCATGAGCTACCACCCCGGGTGACACCATGAGCTACCGCCCCGGGTGACACCATGAGCTACCGCCCCGGCTGACACCATGAGCTACAGCCCCGGGTGACATCATGAGCTAATGCCCCGGGTGACACCATGAACTACTGCCCCGAGAGACACCATGAGCTACTGCCCCGTGTGACACCATGAGCTACCGCCCCGGGTGACACCATGAGCTACCGCCCCGGGTGACACCATGAGCTACCGCCCCGGGGACACCAACCCCAGTGACAACCATCAGAATTTAAAAGCATCTGCATTAATTATAGCCTACCGTTCAAGCAAAAATATTTAGATTGCCGCGTGGGCACTTTTTACTATAGTCCATGAGTGCATTACGTTTACCAACAGCATCAAGCGGTGGCCTTCATGCTTGCTGACATGGCCATTGGTGTGGAGGCCGCCCGGCTACTGACCCAGCGCGCAGCCTGGGAGATCGACCAGGGCAGACAGAATACTTTCTATGCGTCGATGGCCAAGGTTGTGGCTGCTGAAGTGGCCAACAAATCTGCTGCCGATGCTGTTCAGGTGAGTTACCTAACGTGTTTTAGTTCAGGTGAGTTGCCGCACGTGTTTTAGTTCAGGTGAGTTACCACACGTGTTTTAGTTCAGATGAGCTGCCGCACATGTTTTAGTTCAGGTGAGTTGCCGCACGTGTTTTTAGTTCAGGTGAGTTGCCGCACGTGTTTTATTTCAGGTGAGTTGCCGCACGTGTTTTAGTTCAGGTGAGTTGCCGCACGTGTTTTAGTTAAGGTGAGTTGCCGCACGTGTTTTAGTTCAGGTGAGTTGCCGCACTTGTTTTAGTTCAGGTGAGTTGCCGCACGTTTTTTAGTTCAGGTGAGTTGCCGCATGTGTTTTAGTTCAGGTGAGTTGCCGCACTTGTTTTAGTTCAGGTGAGTTGCCGCACGTGTTTTAGTTCAGGTGAGTTGCCGCACTTGTTTTAGTTCAGGTGAGTTGCCGTAAGTGTTTTAGTTCAGGTGAGTTGCCGCACGTGTTTTAGTTCAGGTGAGTTGCCGCACGTGTTTTAGTTCAGGTGAGTTGCCGCACTTGTTTTAGTTCAGGTGAGTTGCGGCACGTGTTTAACTTCAGGTGAGTTGCCACACTTGTTTTAGTTCAGGTGAGTTACCCCGTAATTCTCATAAAGAGCAAAAAAAATTTTAAAAATATTTCTTCTTTAACGAGCGAAAAATTCGCATAACTGGTGATGCAGAATGGAAAGTCCCATTTTCCTAGAAATTCATTTGTAACCCGGTACTTCCGCCCCGATCCATTAGTAAGTATGTTTAGCACTCAGCCTATTTGCGTTTTGTTTTGGTGTGTGATCATTCGTTTTTAAAAATCTAGTTTTGAATTCAGCCAGTATTCGTAATTTTTAATGGTAATAACCTCTACTAAAATGTCTTTTTTTTAAAAAAAAAAAAGCAAGAAGACAATCATGAGAGAGAAAAAAAAACTGTAGAAAAAAAGGTAAAATAATTGTAAAGAAAGAACAAGGTGTGAGCGGGGCTAATCTAGCGCGCACTTACAATCGGCCAACATCAACGATCTGCACTATGCACTAGAACAAAACAAAAAAAAACCAAAAAAAAAAAAATAAGGTGCTGAAAAAATAATAATTTTTCACAAATTTGTATGAAAATTTATTGAAATAAAATTACTAATCAATTGTTAAAGAGTGTACCAACCTGGAAGGCAATTTAGATTTGAAACAGCAAATTGAAAACGCAATTAAAAATATGAATTTATGACAAATAATGAATCCTTTTTAACTAGAAAACAGTCCAATGACAGTTGTTTTTGACAACGCTTCAAAATGCGACGAAAATTTCTCGTAACCATCTGGTAGACGTTCTTGATACTCCGGTTGAAGCATCCATGCACTGTTGTATTTTCCATTGCTTTGTATGGGAAAAAAATTGTTTCGTTTAACGAATGTTTCATTCTATTAGTAGGACTCTGGAACGAATTATGCCGTTATAAGAGGTTCCCCTGTATTGTGTTAAACTATCTATACAATTATTTCACGAACATATATTTGAATACACCGCCAGTCCGCCACCCATTCCAGCACCCATTCCACCACCCATTCCGCCACTCATTCCACCACCCGTTCCACCACCCAGTCCGCCGCCCATTCCACCAACACTTAAATTGTCTGCCACCAAAGTTGATGATTTCCAGATCTTTCTGGGCGGGAAAATGGGTTCCTAAGGAGTGATTCTATTTTTTCTTCTTTATTCATTTATTTAAATATGTGGTCATGGATTGACACATAACACTTTTACTTTAAAAAATGTTTTTTGTTTGGATTACATCTAATTACAGCTAATGATTTAACCCTTATGCATAATCTATTTGAACCCTATAGTCTATTAACTAAACGCCTCCCAACCACACACACTATGACAATATTACAAGGGACATGTATTATGTTTGAAAATGTGTACGTTTTCATCTGTCTTGTTAGATATTTGGAGGCAACGGCTACAACACCGAGTACCCCGTGGAGAAGCTGATGAGGGATGCCAAAATTTATACGGTAAGTTTTCCCCAACAGTTGCAATAAACACGAGTTTTGATCACATTCTAGGCTGTTAGACGAGGCGGTTTTTTCGTTCTCATTAAAACAAGATCGTTATATAAACTGTAATGAAAAATAGAGGAAATTAACGATTAATTTCTCGATTAATCTGTAAAAAATTTATCGATTAAAATAATTTAATCAATAAGAATGTACATAATGTTCAGTGTATCTATTTTCTTAATAAATAATTAATTAATTTATAATGAATAATAGTTTGTTTTATTTTACGTACAAACGTCCCTATTGAAATTTTTTTTAAAAATGTAAACTTTAAAATAAGCTCGTTTTAAAAGGAAAAAGGCATAAAAAATTAAACAATGTTTTTACTTAATTAATAACAAAATTTAAATTCATTGACATTTTATTGAACTACTTAATTTAAATTTAAAAAATGTAAATTGCCTTTTTTTTTGTTACTTCCCTTGAAATTTTCAGTTTGATGACGTCATACATCTTATTTCAAGCTTTATCAAAATTATCGATTAATTATTCGGTAATTTTTCAAAAGTTAACGATTAAATTTAAATTAATCATTAACATCCCTAAGTAAGACATTACGTTATGCTTGATCTCAAAGTTGATAACATTCTGTCAGCGTCACGTAAATTAAGTTAAATCCTGATTGAGTGCAGGCTCGGGGAAACAAACACAAATAATTTGTTTAAAACAGAATTTGTAGCAAAAATTTCAACTTCTATAAAAACTTTACCATAACCCCGGTGTAAGGGGCCGTCCATATATGACGTCATGTGCCTAAAAGTGGTCGGGGAGGGGCCACGCATTTGTGACGATGTGTAACGAAGGGGGGAGGGGTGTTTAAGAAATTTGACTTCACCCCAAGAAACACGCAGCTTTAAACAAATATTCCACAAAAATATTTTATAGATTGCAATTTATTTACTGGCTTTTTCAATGGCTTCACGCGTGATACGATATTGGAGTGCAGACTTTCATTAAATACACATTTAAATAAGGAGAAAAATAATTTGCAACATAATATTTTTCAATTAGAAAATACGGTTTTTAGGGGGGTGGGTGGGTCAAACTTTGTGATGTCATATTGAAAAGAGGGTCTACGTTTTTGTGACGTCATATTGGAGAGAGGGTCTAAGTTTTTGTGACGTCATATTGGAGAGAAGGTCTAAGTTTTTGTGACGTCATATAGGAGAGAGGGTCTAAGATTTTGTGACGTCATATTGGAGAGAAGGTCTAAGTTTTTGTGACGTCATATTGGAGAGAGGGTCTAAGTTTTTGTGACGTCATATTGTAGAGAGCGTATAAGTTTTTGTGACGTCATATTGTAGAGAGCGTCTAAGTTTTTGTGACGTCATATAGGAGAGAGGGTCTAAGATTTTGTGACGTCATATTGGAGAGAAGGTCTAAGTTTTTGTGACGTCATATTGGAGAGAAGGTCTAAGTTTTTGTGACGTCATATTGGAGAGAGGGTCTAAGTTTTTGTGACGAAGTAAAATGAGGGAGGAGACGGCTGCCCTTGGAGGTAAAATTTTGCAAAAGTCGCGTGACGTCATTTATAGACGGCCCCTTACGCTTCTATGGAAAATAGCAAATTATGTCGTTAGTTTATTTTGTGATTGTGTAGCTTACCCACGAAGACTTAACAAAAAAGTCAACTAACAAAAATCCTGGTCTATTGCAGATCTATGAGGGTACGTCACAGATCCAACGACTCATTATATCTCGTGACCTCCTCACACAGGGACAAAGTAAATGATAGAAGGGCGAATTGATTGGGACAGTTGACCTGCCCTGACCAATAAAAACGACGAATTATGCTGTGAAGTTTATTGCCGAAATGTAGACAAATGTACACAATTATTGTACACAATTGTACACTTCTCATTTGATAAAACAAAAGTTACAGATACTTGAGAGTTAATTTGTTGAGATCGTTTGTTGTTACACACAATCATTCTCTTTTGGGTGGCGGATGTTGCATTACTATGATTGGATGATTATTCAAACGTAATACATCAAGTATTTGTCTTTACCACCAAAAGGGCTATCACCACGATACACGTGCATTTTTGGTGAAACAGGAAGTTAGTAAAAAAAAAACGGATACAATAGCACATTTCGACTTCTCGAAAATGCGCAAAAAAGAGAAACGTAAGATATTTGTAATTATAGATTAACTAGTAGACTTATTGTATGGCAATTTAAAGCTTTATTGTTTTAATGGGGGAAAAAGACAAAAAAAATCAGGTTTGAAAAAAAAGTTAATATTGATTTACCAGATCAATATTGCTTAAAATCAGACTAGTTTTAAAACTTGCCAAACGAAAAAAAAATACAATTTAAAAAAAAAAAAAAAGAAAGAAAAAACTATTTCTTTCAGCTGATCATTGAGAAAAGATTTTAGGTTTTGGACGATGAAGACATTGCAACGAGTCTGTAGACTGTAGGATATTTCATCCTCTATATCCCAGCACTGAGTCAAGGTACAGAATATCTAGTCACAGATTGCCGAGGTAGAAAAACGTATCATCTTTTAAGTCCACATATATTTTTACCTCGACATTTGTCGGAAATATGACGTCAATAGAACAACAACGCCGCATAAAAATGATACGAGTTTAAGTGCATGGCCGTTAATGCCCGCAGCACTGAACCCGTGCTCCTCTAGACTGCAGTGGGTTGGACAGTCCTGGACGCAGCTCTGTTGCGCTATCAGAGGGCACGAGTGAAGTCGACCGAGTAGTTCTAGGCCCTGTTTGCTTCTTGATAAGAAATATTTGAACAGTTTCCCGGTTTCACCGGTCAAGCATGGATGTGAGCTTAAATTCTCCACCACTGATTTGCATTCTGGTCTACAAAAAAAAAAAAACGTTTACAATTCAAATTAATGAATAAAATTTTAAGAAAGAAGGCACAATAAAAATGTTAAAAACTGTTTTGAGAAAAATAATCTTTTAGTCTCCCTTTTAATGGTTGGCTACTACAAAATGAATTGGAGCCAAACTAATCCCTTACCTTATCGTAATTATTGAATATTTGAATATTTCACAAGTTATTTATTGCAGCATATTCACTACACGTCTTGCTATAATAACACACATTTTAGAGAAATACCTGCATAAACCATAAAGGTTAGATTTAGAGAGAAATACCTGCAGAAACTATAAAGGTTATAATCAGAGAGAAATACCTCCAGAAACTATAAAGGTTACAATTAGAGAGAGATGTCTGCAGAAACAATAAGGGTTATATTCAGAGAACAATACCTGCAGAAACTATAAAGGTTACAATTAGAGAGAAAAACCTGCAGAAACCATTAAGGTTATATTCAGAGAGCAATACCTGCAGAAACCATTAAGGTTACAATTCTTCTCCAAGTCTGTGGCGATCTTGGTTGTGTTTGGATTCGAGAAGTTGAGCAGCTGCTTCCAGTTGCACTGACCGAGTGGTGCACCAGACGCCAGCTTACAGGAGGACAACGGCCCTACGGCGCCACAGTTGCCATCTGGGGAACACAGAAACCATACATGGCAGTCGATTGAAACTGTGTATTTGTAACCGATGTATCTATTTACACACAAACACATCTGGCGAGATTCCGACACGTAATATTTTAATAATAAGGGCTTAAAATTTTAAATTATTTTTAAAAATGGGATCATTTTCATTTTCTCAACGAACATTTTTTTTTCTTTTTGAAATTTAGTTTTGGAATGTCAACAGCATTTCTCATAGAGTAAAATATAATTTTATTAGAATTTATATATATATATATATATTGATTTGGAGAGAGAGAGAGAGAGAGAGAGAGAGAGAGGAGAGAAATTTAACTAAAGAAAATTCCTTCTTAGAAGTTAACATTTAGATCTAGTCGATATAAACTCTAAATTCAGAACATAGAGCCCGATGATACCTCCCATATTTTAGCCACGCGTTCAAATGTGCACACGCTGGCTCAAAGATAGAATGCGCAAAAAATACGATGTAATTTGTTGACAGTGTAGAGTGTAGGGTGGATCTATAGTAAAACTACAAACACAACAATGCTTAGGCTAAAGTTTTGGTTTTCTGGCCATTTCTTGCCGGCCGTAAAGCATTTCTTCACTTCGAAAAACAGTTGGACCTCGCCAAGTCGAATTTTTCTAAGTCAAAAACTTCCCTATATTGAAATTAATTGTTAGGTCCAGGCCAAATTCCACACGGCTAATGTATTTTATATCTCCTTAACTCGAAGATTTTTGGTTTCCAACCTCACTTAGTCGAATTTTCCAAGGCTATTATTCTATGGAGATATTTCAGAACACATATTCCGTATAGCCACGTAAACGGACGTAAATTCTTATCACCGCGCATTTCACAAGGGATGAAGCGAATCTTGCAAGTACTAAAAGGGACCAAGACAAGAAAAATGAATGTCTGGAAGAAGGGAACTACTTCGCGTACTTTGCTGCATGCTGTGATTCTTTTTGAAAAGAAAAATCTTACTCCCCCCCCCCCCCCCAATCACATTGTGGAGAGAATAAAGTGGGGTGAGGGGAGGAAGGTGTCTCCTCTTACGGGCTAGTGCCGGTATGTCAATGCAAGTTGGCTTCTTTTCATATCCTCCTCTCTTTCCTGTCAAGCCTTCTAGCCGGTATGACAATATCAACATTGTCCTTGATTAATCATTGCCTATTACGACATTTTCCTTAACCCGAAAACTCCGTAAGTCGATTTTTTTTCCGGGTCCTTCTTAGTTCGACTTAAAGAGGTCCGACTCTATACTGGGCATTTAGTTTTATTTGAGCCCAATCAGCTGTTCCAGTAGTGATGTATTTCGTTATTATAGGTCGTGCCTCTAATTGATCCAACAATCTCATACAGGTGATATGTTCATAACAATAGCTATGACAAGACGTTAAAACTGATGTACTGCAACTTTTCTTTTTTAAGTAGATTTTAGCAGACGTGCCGTCACTTGGAATACTGCTCGTGTTAAACAACCGTATTCTGACAAAACTTCGCACGACAAACACTAACTGCCGTGCGGAGGAAAAATAACATTCTATTTCAACGGCTTTTCAGCAGAATCATAAAAATTAATGTTGATTGTAATTATGAGTCTATATGCAGTGTGTTTATATTCATAAATGTTACATATTTAAATATCTCTTAGTTGTGTAACTGTAACAGATACATTTCTTAAACATACGGTTAGTGTTAAAACAACTGAAACGTTTTTTAAAAAAATACATTTGGATAAATAAATAGATAAATTTTAAAAATTAATCACTAAACCAATTTGTTTTTATTGCCAATGCGGTCATTACTCAGTGTGCTTCAGTGCGGTTTTTAATTATTTAAATTTTAAAAAAAATGGTCCTGAGTTTAAACATGTTAGCCCACCCCCATCCCTGCCATAGATCAAAGCATGACTCACTTGGTACCACTGCGTCCTTGGGGTACATGGTGATGAAACCAAAGCACATCTCGTCTGAGGTCGCCTCCCCGAAGTAAACCCATCGGTTGTTGGTCAGTGTGTTGTACACGCACGTGGTCACAATCTCGTCACCTGGTAGTATCTGGATGGGAGGGTCATGACTGGGGGGAGGAAAAGGGGGGGGGTCCCAGTGAGCATATGTCAGTAATTGCCGTTGGTCAAATGGGATAGAATGGAGATGTTGAGATGTAAAATGATCTTTTTATTTCGATAGCAAATCTCAGAGGTGTCACTGGGGGGGGGGGGGTGCGTTCCGCACCGGGTAACACCATCACAAGGGGTGACACCAAAATGTTAACTTCTGTATGTTTCTGTTATTTGGTACTTGCAGACTCAATGGAGGTTATGGGACAAGTTGTGAGGGGGGGGCATCATGAGCAACCGAACTGCGTGCCACAAACCATAGTGACGCCTCTGGTAAATCTGGAAGCATAGCGAGGATCATTCTTCCATCCTTTATTTCATTATACCAACCATTAACTTTGGTCATTCTTATTGAAGTAGTTTTAAACAGATTGACTAGAGTATCCTACATCGGACTGGCACACTTACTTATGGGTGGCACACTTACTAATGGGTGGCACACTTACTAACGGGTGGCACACTTACTAATGGGTGGCCCACTTACTAATGGGTGGCCCACATACTAATGGGTGGCACACTTACTAATGGGTGGCCCACTTACTAATGGGTGGCCCACTTACTAACGGATGGCACACTTACTAATGGGTGGCACACTTACTAACGGGTGGCACACTTACTAATGGGTGGCCCACTTACTAATGGGTGGCCCACTTACAAATGGGTGGCACACTTACTAATGGGTGGCCCACTTACTAATGGGTGGCCCACTTACTAACGGATGGCACACTTACTAACGGGTGGCACACTTACTAATGGGTGGCACACTTTCTACTGGGTGGCTCACTTACTAATGGGTGGCCACTTACTTATGGGTGACACACTTACTAATGGGTGGCAAACTTACTAATGGGTGGCCCACTTACTAATGGGTGGCACATTTACTAATGGGTGGCTCACTTACTAATGGGTGGCCCACTTACTAATGGGTGGCACACTTACTAATGGGTGGCCCACATAATAATGGGTGGCACACTTACTAACGGGTGGCACACTTACTAATGGGTGGCCCACTTTCTAATGGGTGGCCCACTTTCTAATGGGTGGCCCACTTACTAATGGGTGGCCCACTTACTAATGGGTGGCACACTTACTAATGGGTGGCAAACTTACTAATAAGTGGCCCACTTTCTACTGGGTGGCACACTTATTAATGGGTGGCCCACATACTAATGGGTGGCACACTTACTAACGGGTGGCACACTTACTAATGGGTGGCCCACTTACTAATGGGTGGCAAACTTACTAATGGGTGGCTCACTTACTAATGGGTGGCCCACTTACTAATGGGTGGCCCACTTACTAATGGGTGGCACACTTTCTACTGGGTGGCACACTTTCTACTGGGTGGCCCACTTACAAATGGCTAACACACTTACTAACGGGTGGCACACTTACTAATGGGTGGCCCACTTACTAATGGGTGGCACACTTACTAACGGGTGTCCCACTTACTAACGGGTGGCCCACTTACTAATGGGTGGCCCACTTACTAACGAGTGGCCCACTTACAAACGGGTGGCACACTTACTAACGGGTGGCCCACTTACTAATGGGTGGCACACTTACTAATGGGTGGCACACTTACTAACGGGTGTCCCACTTACTAATGGGTAACAGGTGAATCATAGCTGTAGAAATCGTCGTTACTTAAGTAGGTCACCCGGGTTCCATTTCTGAACAGTTCCAGTTTCATGGCTGTTCCTGAATAAAGAGAATAATAATTAACATTTTATCTTATGTATCCTCTAACCCACACACCTTCTTTCTTTCTTTTCATATACTTCCTTTTCCATAATCTCTTTTCGTCCATTTACAACTTCAGAATTTTTTAAAAAATCTATCCGTCCTCCTAACTCACTTTCTCAGAAAGGGAAGTAAGTCATTGAAACACTAGTTAAGGGCCACTAAAGAGTTACCGAGATAGTGCATGTGGTTCAAGACAGATACCACATAAGCTGGTTTGGTAAACACGTTTCTCGTACACGAACTCTCACAAACACCGACTTGTTCATAATGGGACTTTCCTGTAAAAAAAATAAATAAATTTGATAAATTCACATTGTTATGATAATACAGTAATACATTAGTTGTGCTGTTTTTAAGACATAATACGTTTTGATAATTTTTGTTTGTGAGACAGAATGTTTTTTAGCTGAGACAAAAGAGGTTTTGTTTTTCATCTGCAGCAACCTTGGTTTCTTTTTTTTTTTATTAAAAAAAAATATTTTTGTTATATAAAATAAGAAAAAAAAAAAACAAGATAAATATCTTGCAGTGGCGTCCCTAGGGGGTGCAGTGGGAGCGGACCACCCCGGGTGACCCCATCAGGGGGTGACACCAAAATGTAAAATTATGTATGTTCCCCTTTATTTGGCATTGAAAAGCACGGAAGAGCACTATGGGTTAGTCGTGAGGGGGCGACATCATGAGCTACCGCCACGGGTGACACCAACCCTTGTGGCGCCTCTGATATCTTGTTTCGTTGAGAGATGTAGTGTAACAGACCAGGGCCCTAAATGGGCTCTAGTACCACTGATGATAATAATGACCCAGTTTACAATAATGCTTGAACTCAGTTTTGGTTCTTTCTACATTTTATCTACAAATAATAATTGAATATAATGATATCTAATAATTTAACATTTAAATTAAACTTTGTTTAAACGCGTTAAACCAGACCCGAAAATTTTCATCTCATATTAAAGGGATGTTATAATGCTGGCTTGTACAATATAAGGTATGAATTGCGGCAGAATTTGAATAAAAACAATTAAATTGTATATATATATATTGTATTCGTATATACCTTACGCTCAACATTTCATGTGGTGTTTACAATTTTAATGTCTTTGTTGATATGTAAATATGTTTTACCAAAATCCCTTTTATTATATTGTCTTTAATGTGTTTTGGTGAGAAAAATGACAAGCGAATGAAAAATGCCTCTACGGAATTTCAGGAGCAACTGT
Source organism: Radix auricularia (assembly GCA_002072015.1). Classification (NCBI taxonomy): domain Eukaryota; kingdom Metazoa; phylum Mollusca; class Gastropoda; family Lymnaeidae; genus Radix; species Radix auricularia. The sequence continues at coordinate 281,666 of MUZC01000088.1, read as the reverse complement.
AACACTGTATAATACTAGTATCAGCCGTTAACTTTAGTGAGGTAAGCGTATTTTTAAAAAGTATTATTTAAAATTAGGTACTTTTAGGTGTGAAAGACATTAACAATCGGCCCACTATGGGGTGCGGTGGGGCGGGCCGTCCCGGGTTACACAATCAGGGGGGTGACACCAGACTGTAAAATTCTATATATATCCCCGTTATTTGGCACTGGAAAACTCGGAGGAGTTCTATGGGTTAAATCGAGAGGGATGACACCATGAGCTACCGCCCCGGGTGACACCATTAGCTTCCGCCCCGGGTGACACCAACCCTAGTGACGCCTCTGAATCGGCCCACCAACCTGGGGGTAGTTCCAGGAAGGACTGACCGGTGACAAACGTCGTGAGGTCCTGGACCCCCGGCCTGGCCGGCCTGTAGTACAGTCGTAGACCACTGGCGTCCGTGTAGCCGGTCACTAGGTTGGGGTTGTTGTAGTGAATCTTTGATACAACAGAAAACAGTTGAGTTGGTAAAAGATAGACTGAAATTTTTTTACATTGTTAAAACCCACCAGGTAGAGTTTGAACCCCAAAGAGTAGCATTTTTTGAATGAGCATAACATAAACAGTGTGATAACTAAAGATATCAATAAAAACGTATGGTCCTTTATCAAATCTAAAAAAATGGAGCCTTCAGGTATAGCCACACTAAAAGACTCAAATAATAAAACCTATAATGATAATGAAAATAAAGCTAATATCCTTAACAAATATTTTGCATCATCATTTTCTGCCTCAGGCGACAAGGAAATTTCAATAAATTTAAATAAATTGGAAGAAATAGGTAACATAACTGTAGATGAGATAGGTATACATTCACTCCTAAAAAACTTAAAAATAAACAAAGCTACTGGACCAGATGAATTACCTGCCAGGTTATTAAAAGAATTAAGCAATGAACTGTCCCCAATCCTTGTAGTTCTTTTTCAAGCCTCTCTAAATCAGGGCAAAGTGCCCGAGGATTGGAAATTAGCCTATGTAACGCCGCTCTTTAAGAAAGGTGATAAGTCAGACCCTGGTAATTACAGACCTGTATCACTTACTAGTATCACATGTAAATTACTGGAACACATAATATATAGCAGAATAGTTAACCACCTTGACAAATATAATGCCCTATGCCCACACCAACATGGCTTTAGAAAGAACAGATCATGTGAAACACAATTGATAGGCCTAATAGATGATCTATCAAAAGGCTTAGATAATAATGATCAAATTGATACAATATTACTAGACTTCTCAAAAGCATTCGACAAAGTTCACCACCTTAGTTTGCTCAAAAAACTTAAATACTTTGGAATCTCAGGTCCCTTGCATCACTGGATCCAAGATTTCCTATTGGGTAGGGAGCAAACTGTAATAATTAATGGTTCTAAATCTACACCAATAAAGGTTAACTCAGGAGTTCCACAAGGAACTGTCCTAGGTCCCTTACTATTTTTAATTTATATAAATGACTTACCCAACAATATCTCAACAGGAACTAAAGTTAGGTTATTTGCTGATGATTGTATAATCTATAGAACAATCAAGTCAGAACAAGATAGCAAAATTTTACAAAAAGACTTAGATGAATTAATAAAATGGGAAACTAACTGGAGTATGTCCTTCCACCCAGAAAAATGTCAACTGCTAAGAGTAACAAAGAAAAAGAAACAAATAAATTCAAAATATTTCATTCATGGAAAAGAACTAACCCAAACTACAGATGCGAAATACTTAGGAGTCATAATAAATGAGAAACTATCTTGGAATCCCCATGTCAATGAAGTTATTAAAAAATCTAACAAAACCTTAGGCTTTATAAAAAGAAACTTTTACAAATGTAACAAAGATATAAAACTAAAATGCTATCTCACCCTGGTGAGACCTATACTAGAATATGCATCTTCAGTATGGGACCCATCCACCAAAGAAAATATTGATAAGTTAGAACAAATCCAAAAAAGAGCTGCCAGATTCATTACTGGAGAATATTCAAAACTGACAAGAGTAACACCATTAGTTAAATCATTAAACCTTGAAACACTAGAGGATAGAAGAACCAAGAGTAAATTAGTAATTATACATAAGGCAATTAATTCTAATTTAGAAATACAACACAAAGATAACCTAATACAACCCTCAAATAGACATAAAGACAAAAACACCTTTTTTATTCCATATGCAAGAACAAACACATACAAGTTTTCTTTCTTTCCGTCCGGTATTCGGGCGTGGAATGGGTTGCCTGAAGAAACCAGGAAAGCCACCACTTTATCATCTTTTAAAACTCTAGTAAGAATACAGGACTAAACACAAACCATAGAAATACGTAGGACGCAATAATCTTCTGTACAGAAGGAGCGTCTGTAACATATAAGATAAGATAAGATAATTTATTAGCGGCAACTCTAGTAAGTTACTCTACTCAACAAAGTAATTTTCACATGTTATTTTTAACGAAGTCAAAGCGCTAATAACACGATTTTGGTATAATTGTTTGAAAAGGAATTAAATTGTTAATATTCTTACAGGTTTTTTTAAAAATGCACGTATTACTATACTTTGGGGTGGGGCGTATTCGGATATTCTAATTCTAATAGATTTTAAAAAATCATTTTCATTTTTTTCAAAATTTTTGCAATTGGTAATATTCAACAACGTCTAAATTAAAGATGGTCACTAATAGGGATGTAACGAAGTTCGAATTCGAATCCGGCGACATTCGAACTTCGACGTTTTTTGAGCAAATTCGAATCCGACGAAAAAATACGTCGGATTCGAATTTTAAAAATTACCGTTTTCAGATGAATTATGGCCGTAGAAATCGTAACTAAAATTAAAAAACCTAGAGACTTTCGAAAACCCGAAATAAAGAAAATAGATACAACTAAACTCCTAGACCCTTACTCAGCTGTGTCCATAGATTAAACGTCGTATTTAATCATGATCGTATTTTAGATACACCCCTCTACCTGAGCCCACCACCCAGCCGTGTCCAAAGTGAACGCATTTTCAGCACAGCTGGACAAGTGTATGATGACCGTCGCAGCAGACTACTGCCAGACAATGCAGAGAAACTGGCGTTCTTGAAGTTTAATCTGCCATTAATTAATTTCATGTACTGAGGCTTCATGTGAATGTGACAATTAACAGTATCTTTAATTGTGTTTAATACTCTCATAACTCTACAAATTTGAGAACTTAGTTTTTAATTTCGCTAAATGTTGTTTGTCAAATTGTTTTTATTTTTTACTTGATTTTAAGCGTTTTTAAAAAAAAAAAAGTAGGTTTAAATTACTTTGGTGGAATTAAATTCATTCATTTTGTTTATCTTTTTAAACTGCAATATGCATTGTTTTTTGAAATTACTTATTTTTGTGATTAAAAATCCTTCTTGTTATGGGGGGCACGGGACTGACTCCTTGGTATACTCCCTTTTTAAGCCAAGTGTTGACCAAATCCGCATCCGCAATTCAAATCCGACGGATTTATATTTGCCAAATTCGAATCTGACGGATGCGGATTTTCATCAGCCCCGTCACATCCCTAGTCACTAATATCGGTTACCCGAATAAGATTATTTGGCTTTTTCATCATGGCCCACAAACTCCGGCCCAGTCATGTAGCCTCTTTAATGGCCCCATTAACAAGACTTCTACCCTGACCCGTGCATCACACAAATCTCAGCTTTGCCTGAACTCTAGCCCCACAAGCCAATCTCACCCTCCTATAACAATTTCACCTCCAGTCTGACCCTCCTATAACCAGTCTGACCCTCCTATAACCAGTTTGACCAATCTCACCTCCAGTCTGACCCTCCAGTTTGACCTATCTCACCTCCAGTCTGACCCTCCTATAACAATTTCACCTCCAGTCTGACCCTCCTATAACCAGTCTGACCCTCCTATAACCAGTTTGACCAATCTCACCCTCCAGTCTGACCCTCCTATAACCAGTCTGACCCTCCTATAACCAGTTTGACCAATCTCACCTCCAGTCTGACCCTCCAGTTTGACCAATCTCACCTCCAGTCTGACCCTCCAGTTTGACCAATCTCACCTCCAGTCTGACACTCCTATAACCAGTTTGACCAATCTCACCTACAGTCTGACCCTCCTATAACAACCCCACCTCCAGTCTGACCCTCCTATAACCAGTCTGACCCTCCTATAACCAGTTTGACCAATCTCACCTCCAGTCTGATCCTCCAGTTTGACCAATCTCACCTCCAGTCTGACCCTCCTATAAT
>MUZC01000088.1:260372-277309 GCA_002072015.1 Radix auricularia | reverse complement strand
CAATCTCACCTCCAGTCTGACCCTCCTATAACAATCTCACCTCCAATCTGACCCTCCTATAACAACCCCACCTCCAGTCTGACCCTCCTATAACAACCCCACCTCCAGTCTGACCCTCCTATAACAACCCCACCTCCAGTCTGACCCTCCTATAACCAGTTTGACCAATCTCACCTCCAGTCTGACCCTCCTATAACAATCTCACCTCCAGTCTGACCCTCCTGTAACCAGTTGGACCAATCCTATAACCGATCTTGTCCCCGAAGCACTCTCCAGATTTCCCCACCGTCCAGCCACTGATGATGGTGGCACAGTTGCTGGAGCTCATGCTGCACGTCTCAGGCTTTGTGATGTGGCTGCTGTTGGCTGTAGGATGAGATGGGGTCATTTAGTACAGACAGACAAGTCAATGTTGGCTGTAGGATGAGATGGGGTCATTTAGTACAGACAGACAAGTCAATGTTGGCTGTAGGGTGAGATGGGGTCATTTAGTACAGACAGACAAGTCAATGTTGGCTGTAGGATGAGATGGGGTCATTTAGTACAGACAGACAAGTCAATGTTGGCTGTAGGATGAGATGTGGTTATTTAGTACAGACAGACAAGACAAAGTTAACTTTAGGATGAGATGGGGTCATTTAGTACAGACAGACAAGACAAAGTTAACTTTAGGATGAGATGGGGTTATTTAGTACAGACAGACAAGACAAAGTTGACACTAGGATGAGATGGGGTTATTTAGTACAGACAGACAAGACAAAGTTAACTTTAGGATGAGATGGGTTTATTTAGTACAGACAGACAAGACGAAGTTGACACTAGGATGAGATGGGGTTATTTAGTACAGACAGACAAGTCAGTGTTGACACTAGGGCAGTGGTTCTTAACCTTTTTGGAAGTACCGAACCCCACCAGTTTCATATGCACATTCACCGAACCCTTCGTTATTAGTAGTAATATAGATGCCTTGAGTCGGGTGCTGTCTTGACCTCCCTCCGCCGAACCCCGGCGACTGACTCACCGAACCCCTAGGGTTCGATCGAACCCACGTTAAGAACCACTGCACTAGGGTTTCTCCCTCAAGTGTGGAACATTATCTAAAGTATATCCGGGCACCTCGTTTGGCCAATCCTATCAACTTAGTTCTTTTTCCTTTGTTATTATTATTTATTTATTTATTTTGTGGGAGGGGGTGGTGGGGGACAGCGTGTCTAGAATATAAAAACAACAACACATTTATAACAATTTTTGAATCGGATGATTCACAAAAGAATTGTAATTGCTTGGTATTAGTCTATAACGAAATAAAATTGTCAGCAACGATGTTGTAAAACTAAGTTGTCCTAAGTTACTAACAATAATGAATGCTATTTGCGCTTTTCCGATCTTAAAAACGGAGAGCTCTTTATACCCTTATTGGGGAGACTGCTATCAGGCTTTTAGATTTAAAAAAAAAAGTTATTCCAACAGGGTATGTATAGGCCTGACAAGGCGTCACGGATCAACGAAATTTTCGTCGAAAAAGCCTTCCTCAACGAACAACTAAAGAGCGATAGGGGGGTTGAGAGGAGTGCTAAGGTTATGGAGCTCATGTTTTACGGGAAGAGTAGTCGTGACGAATTTGTAATATGTCAGGGAGAGCAACACAATCTTCCCAAGTGGTGCGAGAGTTCCAAATTCGTAAAATTGTGACTCACCAAACCAAAATAAAAAAAAGAAAGAAAGAAACAAAGAAACAAACAAACATATGTTGCGTTCTGGGTTCTGGATACAGTCTTAATAAAGACAGACTCTTGTCAAATAGAAGGTGTTCTTTATTGAACTATAAATACACGTATAAATCCTTCATACAGCCATCGAGACATCACAGCATAAGCTTACAGGATCACCGTCTTCACAGTGTTCGAGACATCACAGCATAGCCATACAGGCTCACAGTCTTTACAGTGTTCGAGCCATCACAGCACAGGCATACATTCTCACAGCCTTCACAGTGTTCGAGCAACCTCGATAACACCATCCGTCAACAAGACAGCCCTGGCCGAACGTCCACACACTGACGTTACAAGTCTCTCCTATGTCTTTTCTCCACTCGTCTCTCACACACTACACAGACCCACACTATATATAGCCCTTGCGCGCACTCTCAAGTCATTGCCTGACATTCAAAAGTCCGTCGACTGAATAGAGTTCATAACATTCTCACCACAACTCACAACACTCATTGACAACTCAGCAACAACTCAGAACCATTCATTGACAGTGATTCTCATACCTTGACAACATACAAACGGTGAAACTGAAGGAGGACACACGAAACTATTTTATATTGTCCATACCATTGACGTAGCAAGGCGGGGCAGGGGGACATCTGTCCCAGGGCGCACATGACCCTAGCTACGCCACTGGGCCATACCCCAGTGTTCTGATAAAAAAAAAACGTTCTGACGAGACCGATACATACCATCCTCACACCCGTAGAGCAGCATGTGATGCAAGACGTTCGGGTTGTCAATGACGCCTTCGTTGGCAACAATATGGTAGTCTTGGTCGCTGGGGAGGTCAAAGGTCATGCACATGTAGTTGGTCTCGGTTGAAGGGACAATGTGCCGGGAGAACGTTAAGTTGATACTTCTTACTTCTGAGAGAAGAAACCGTTCAGAAAATACGTTAATTTTTTCCCCCAACATTTTCACGGTCAGCTTGTTTAATTGTTCAACTTTTTAATAAAAAAAAAAAAGGTTTTATAAAAAAGTTGAATTATTGTTTATAACTATTATTTTTTTAAAGAGGCATTGGTTACGTGTAAATTAAGACGTTGTCATGTTAGCAGTAGCGTCGCTAGAGTGTGCGGTGGGGTCGGGCCGCCCCAGGTGACACCATCAGGGGGGTGACACCAGACTGTAAAATTCTATATATTCCTGTTATTTGGCACTGGAAAACTCGGAGGTGTTCTGTGCGTTAAATCATGAGGGGGTGACACCTTGAGCTACCGCCCCGGGTGACACCATGAGCTACCGCCCCGGGTGACACCATGAGCTACCGCCCCGGGTGACACCATGAGCTACCGCCTCGGGTGTCACCAACTCTAGTGACGCCTCTGCATGTTAGTCTGGTTTATATTTTCACCCGGTCGTTTGGACCGTCTCTGACCTAAAACTTTGCCGAACAAATAATATATATAAACACCCAGTGGTGTGGTTCTGTATGTATGTTTGTAACGTAACGCTACAATGGAGCGATGTACGACAGTCTACAGCAGTTAGTTTAGTTGAAAAATCGTGTTTTGATGAGCGCTGTAAAAATATTTAATAGGATGACGTCATTGTTTGGTGTGCATCGGTACGCAAAATACAACCCCTATTATTATTATTAAATAAATACTTTTCGTACATTTCATAAAGTTTAATAATTCGTATTTATCAAAAAAAGGACAAGTTAGTTGGTCTTTAAAAAAAAGGTTGGCGCCATAGGCGCCCATAAAAAGGGGGCGCCGCAGGCGCCACGGCGCCCGGCACAATCTATTATTATTAAATAAATACTTTGCGTACATTTCATAAAGTTTAATAATTCGTATTTATCAAAAAAGGACAAGTTAGTTGGTCTTTAAAAAAAAGGTGGGCGCCGCAGGCGCCACGGCGCCTGGCACAATCTAGTTTTGTAAGATGCGTCAAACGTTCAATTTAACACGCGTTCTCTTTCAAGGAAAGAAGTGGGCGCTGGGGTATGGTGGTGGGGGGTGGGGGGTGGAGATTATTCAATGATTATTCAATAAATCGTTACTGGTACCCTGCGATTTGATGATGGTGCAGTTGTCAAAGGCGTCCGTTTGACAGGACACGAAGCTGCTTCTGCCCAGGCACCTGGTGCTGTTAAGTGGCTCGCACACACCTGACAAATGGAATACAAACATCCGGGAGATTATAAATAGATCAGTACATTTAAATTTTTACACATAGTTGGGACTGTGCTATAAATGAACTAATGAACCTGAATCTTACTCAGCCCATATAATAAAAGGCAATTTTCTGTCCGGTCATCGTTAGCGATTGGTTCCTCAAACTCATACAGACTCTAACAGCCAATCAGAAAAAATTAAATCGCATTTACATATTGAACAAGTTTACGCGGACGTTCAAAGCGAGTTATTTTTTGTGCCGTATTTTTTTTCCAGACTTTATTTTGAGCGGTACGCGTTGGGATTTATAGTAAAAAAATCTTTGTTTTTACGGGTTATCTATCATAAATACAATAAATAGTATTTTTGACGTGATGCACATATATGGCTTGTCAAAACCGCTGTTGGAGGGTAAATACAACATGCCACCGTAACGATGGCGGAACGTCCTTGGACAGCTTTATTGCTTGTTAAGGATTATTTATTTACTACTTTTACAAAGTCACTCTGTATATTTTAGATGCACATTTATTGTTATAGAATGACTTATCTGTTAGATGGACTCTATACATACACATCTTTTTCCCCCAGTCCAACAACAAAATCGATAAACGAAGTCAATAGTGCGCCCGCCTCACAAGCTCAGGGGCATGGGATCGAGCCTACGAATAGCCTCTATAAAAATGTTGAGAAATAACTAACGCTAAGAAATTCCTCCGCTGACCTGGAGAGGGATGGGCTCCGCCAGTGTCTATTAACCCCGAAAATTTTCTAATGGAAACATTAGAATCCCATTCGACCTCGAAAAAAAGAGGTTATGGGACTTAAAAAAAAATTCCCTTTCCTAAATATTTTTAAGGGGATCAAAACCATTTTACCCAATCTATCCTATCGATCCCTGGTCATATGATTTACGTTACAGGGTGTGGGGTGAGAATCGCCCGACCTCCCTGGGAGAAAATGTCGACTTTACCACAACATCGTTAAGGATTTGTTCAGAGACGTATCACATTACAATTATTTTAAGACTGGATGGATGGATGGATAAGTGGATTGATGAATGAATGGATGGATGGATGGATGGATGGATGGATGGATGGATGGATGGATGGTTAAATGGATGGATGGGTGGATGGTGGATGGATGGATGGATGGGTGGATGAATGGATGGATGGATGAATGGATGGTTGGATGGATGGATGAATGGATGAATGGATGAATGGATGGTTGGATGGATGAATGGATGGTTGGATGGATGAATGGATGAATGGATGGATGGATGGTTGGATGGATGAATGGATGAATGGATGGTTGGATGGATGAATGGATGAATGTATGGTTGGATGGATGAATGGATGAATGGATGGATGGATGGATGAATGAATGGTTGGATGAATGGATGAATTGATGAATGGATGGATGGATGGATGGTTGGATGGATGAATGGATGGTTGGATGAATGGATGAATTGATGAATGGATGGATGGATGGTTGGATGGATGAATGGGTGGTTGGATGGATGAATGGATGAATGGATGGATGGATGGATGGATGGATGAATGGAGGATTGGATGAATGGATGGTTGGATGGATGAATGGATGAATGGATGGTTGGATGGATGAATGGATGAATGGATGAATGGATGGATGGATGAATGGATGGATGGATGAATGGATGAATGGATGAATGGATGGATGGATGAATGGATGGTTGGATGAATGGATGAATGGATGAATGGATGAATGGATGGTTGGATGGATGGATGAATGGATGGATGGATGAATGGATGGTTGGATGAATGGATGAATTGATGAATGGATGAATGGATGAATGGATGGTTGGATGGATGGATGAATGGATGAATGGAAGGTTGGATGAATGGATGGATGGATGGTTGGATGGATGGATGAATGGATGAATGGATGAATGGATGGATGGATGAATGGATGGTTGGATGAATGGATGAATTGATGAATGGATGAATGGATGAATGGATGAATGGATGGTTGGATGGATGGATGAATGGATGAATAGATGAATGGATGAATGGATGCATGGATGGATGGATGAATGGATGGTTGGATGAATGGATGAATGGATGAATGGATGAATGGATGAATGGATGAATGAATGGATGGGTGGATTGATGAATAGATAGATGGATGGATGGATGGGTGGATTGATGAATAGATAGATGGATGGATGGATGGGTGGATTGATGAATAGATGGATGGATGGATGGATGGATGGATGGATGAACCTCACTACCTGGATGTGTGATGCCTGTCGTCCTTGACGGGATCTGACCACTTGACCACACACAGTTGGGGTCTCCCAGCTCTTCACCATTGGTCCTACCATCACCGTCTGAATCTTGTTGACACAGTGACTTGGTCCACTGGTGGAATTACATCGGTCATTGTTCAGTGGTCATTGATTGGTCATTGAGCATTGGTCATTGAGCATTGGTAAGTGTTCCATAGTCATTGGTCAGGGGTCATTGGTCAGTGGTCATTGGTAAGTAGTCATTGGTCATTGGCCATTGGTCAGTGGTCATTGATTGTCAGTGGGCATTGAATATTGGTAAGTGGTCCATAGTCATTGGTCAGGGGTCATTGGTCAGCGGTCAGTGGTCATTGGTAAGTGGTCAGTGGTCATTGGTCAGGGGTCATTGGTCATTGTTCAGTGGTCATCGGCCAGTGGTCCATGGTCAGTGGTCATTGTTCAGTTGTCATTGGTTAGTGGTCATGGTCAATGGTTATAATTCAGTGGTCAGTGGTCAGGGACCAATGGTCAGGGGTCATTGGTCAATGGTCATTATTCAATGGTTAATCGTCATTGGTCAGGGGTCATTGTTCAGTGGTCATGGGTCATTGTTCAGTGGTCAGTGGTCATTGTTCAGTGGTCAGTAGTCATTGTTCAGTGGTCAGTGGTCATTGTTCAGTGGTCAGTAGTCATTGTTCAGTGGTCAGTGGTCATTGTTCAGTGATCAGTGGTCATTGCTCAGTGGTCAGGGGTCATTGTTCAGTGGTCATGGTCAATGGTCATTATTCAGTGGTCAGTGGTCAGGGGACATTGGTCAGGGGTCATTGTTCAGTGGTCAGTGGTCATTGTTCAGTGGTCAGTGGTCATTGTTCACTGGTCAGTGGTCATTGTTCAGTGGTCAGTGGTCATTGTTCAGTGGTCAGGGGTCATTGTTCAGTGGTCATTGGTCAGTGGTCATGGTCAATGGTCATTATTCAGTGGTCAGTGGTCAGTGGTCATTGTTCAGTGGTCAGTGGTCATTGTTCAGTGGTCAGTGGTCATTGTTCAGTGGTCAGTGGTCATTGTTCAGTGGTCATTGGTCATTGTTCAGTGGTCATTGTTCAGTGGTCATTGGTCAGTGGTCATGGTCAATGGTCATTATTCAGTGGTCAGTGGTCAGTGGTCAATGGACATTGGTCAGTGGTTATTGTTCAGTGGTCAGTGATCATTGGTTAATGTCGAGATATAATAATAAAGCCTCTCAAGATATAAGCCATTTTTGTTTATTTTTTAAAGATTCTTGTGGGTGCTGGTTTGAAAAAAATTCTACCAACCGAAAAAAGTGTGTTTGTGTGTGTGTGCGTGTGTGTATATATGTGTGTATATATGTATGCGTTTGTGTGCGTGTGTGTGTGTGTGTGTATGTGTGTGTCTGTGTGAGTTTGCGTGTGTGTATATATGTGTTTGTGTGTGCATGTGTGTATATATGTGTGTGTATATTATGTGTGTGTGTTTGTGTGTGCGTGTGTGTATATGTGTGTGTTTGTGTGTGTGTGTGCGTGTATACATGTGTGTGTTGTTGGGTGTGGCTCACGTAAACATCTCATCAAAACCCATATCTCAAATATCTTTCTGCAACCATGGCCAAATATTATGGTATTAAGTTTGAAGAAGACACCGACATGATAAAAAGCTGGAGTTATCTACTTTTCAAACACCGCATTTTGTGACCGGTCTGAAAAAAAAAATGTTCACTACATAAGACTACAATATTTGGCTATTGTCACCTTGTGTCCAGCGTCGGCGAAAGCTGTACCAAAAACGTTTCTTGCGCCGCCTCCGTTGCGGTTCTCGTGCCCCACGCCAGGCCAGCGGTAGTTTGGTATGCACGGGTGGTTGACGTTGTTTCCGTTGGGGATCTCCTGTTGGTAGGACGGGTACGCCACTGTGAGGGGGAGGGAAGCCACGGACAACAACAACAACAATCTGGCGAGAGGTGGAAGGAAACAGGATATTTGATTGGGCAAACAACCAGTTAGACGTTATCTGATCTTCAATCGTGTCAAAATATTTTTTGTGGGTGGGTGGTTAACTAACTAAACTATTTTGTGGGTGGGTGGTTAACTAACTATTTTGTGGGTGGCTGGCAGTGGCTGGTTAACTAACTATTTTGTGGGTGGGTGGTTAACTAACTATTTTGTGGGTGGGTGGTTAACTAACTAAACTATTTTGTGGGTGGGTGGTTAACTAACTATTTTGTGGGTGGGTGGTTAACTAACTATTTTGTGGTTGGGTGGTTAACTAACTATTTTGTGGGTGGGTGGTTAACTAACTATTTTGTGGGCGGGTTGTTAACTAAATATTTTGTGGGCGGGTTGTTAACTATTTTTTTTATCGGCGCGCTATTGATTGAAACATGAGTCCGTAAGTGACAGAAGGAGCCTGAAAGTCTCAATAAATGTACCTCAAATATTACTGACGCCTCTTCTATTCAGAAGATTATAAATGTAGAATAATGTCACAAAACTTACTACATTTAGAGCAAGAATGATAAATAAAATAGTTTCTTTTGATTAAGATAGCAAACAAAGTATTCCGCGGGAGTCTGGGGGTGATGTTCATGAGTGGTGTTGGTGAGGGGTTTAATTGATTTTATCGATGACGGTTTTTATTTTAAAAATATGTTTTTATGGCTGCGGAAATTATCGATTAATTTCTCGAGTAATTAAAGAATTTTTTAAAATCTATTAAAATTATTTTAATCGATAAAATGGCGATTAAGTTTACGGAAATGCATCAGATGACGTCTTCGATTTATTACTAAATTATTAATTATTAATAATTAACAATAGTTTGCTTTTTTACGTACAAACTTCTCCATTTAAAAAAATAGATTTTAAAGTGTAAACTTTAAAAAAAACTGTTTTAAAAGGAAAATGATGTACAAAATTAAGCATTGTTTTCACGTAATTAATAATAACAAAATTTAAGTTCATTGACATTATATTGAACTACTTATATTTAATTTTTTTTAATGTTAATTGCCTGTTTTTATTACTTCCTTTGAAATTTTCAGTTTAATGACGTCATACATCTTATTTTTAGCTTAAATCAAAATTATCCATTAATTATTCAGTAGTTTTTCAAAATTTAACGATTAATTTTAAATTAATCGATAACAGCCCTAATTTTTTCTTACATGGCATTAGATCTACCAAATGTTTTGATATTTCTCCTTTCTATAAAAAAAAAAGGATTTTTCATCGAGTGATTTATTTTTTTCCCATATTTTTACAATTTTTAAAACCTGGAAACTTATCTTTTAAATTGTTGATTTCAGTGGACTTTGCCATAGCAAATTTATAGCTTCATTTATCTTACTTAACCGATGGATTTAATCATTAAAATTATGTTAAGCTTGATTGAATAGCAAAGTCCGAAAATTACAACAACTTGCTAATAAAACATACTTAAATGACACAATAAATCACAACATTTTTCATTTGAGCTAATATAATCTAAGAAACAACAACTTACCCTTTAAAATAAGACATGTTTCCCGTCTTTTCGTTCTTGTAACTCACAATTCTAAATAATTGAACAAATATCATGAAACAGTTCATTTATAATGACCGAAGCTGACCAATCAAAACTCTAACTTGGATTTACTTTTTTTTACTGGCTGGCTTAAAATAAAAGTCTAGTATTACATCAAACTATTCATTAACGAGATTAAAAATATAAACAAGTCTCTGCGGTTAGTTAAAGAAAATATTGGTCGTGGGGCTACAATTGGTTGCCAGAGCTAGTCCCGTTAAGTCTATTTCATTATTACCGTTTCGTTTTTAACCGCTAGCACTTACTCCGTTGTTAGATTGTCGTGTGATCTCGTGAACAAAGTGGGGAAACTGACGCTAAGTCCTGGAGTTGTACGATGATAGAAATATAGCTTCAAATTACCCCATCATTTAAAAAAAAAATTAATTTACTAATCAATCATATTTTGAAGATACTTCTTGTCTATTTTTCCTTTAAAAATAATTCCATTAACGTGACTGTTTTTATGTGCATGTTTGGGGGGGGGGGGGCTTTTTAAAGTTCTTTCTATGTTGTAATGTAATGATAATAATATGAGAAATTATCTACATTTTAACCTACAATTTAGAACTGATTTTAAACATGAAGAAAAAAATGATAAAAATTTTTAATGTAACGAAATCAACAAATAATACATAAACAATAGAGATTTCATAACAAAAAAATCATTGAATCCGCATGATATTTTCTAATATAATAAAGTACCGCCACCCATGGAGTGCATCGCACAAACTCTCACACATCACATACGCGCCGTCTATGCACAAGATCTTTGTGGTCCGAAAAGACAGCTATTTTATCATAGTATACTACTACTAACTGAATAATGCTCCAAAGATAATTTAATGTATTGGTGGTCTTTTTGCTAGATAAATCATGGTAGATAAAACATGGTAGATAAATCATGGTCGACACCGCCGCTACCTTTGCGGAAAAACACGCAACTCTGCCTTTAACAATAAAACACTTCGACAAAAACAAAATATATAACTGCAGCCTGAGAATGGTCCCCTACTCTTCCTTAATAATTATGACAGTGTTTTCTCTGTGATACAGAGATTCTGACAAGTTGAACGAGATTGAATTAACATTTTTACCCAATCAAAACGGAGGATTTTAAAATCTGCTATAAATTTTCTGTTAATGAGCTTCCAATAGAACTTTATCCCGCCTGTCCTTTATACAAGATTGAAATCTGCGCTGAAAATTTTAACCAAATGACTTCAAAAAATTAATAAGAGTCGTAAAAAATTTTTTGGCAATATTTTTGTTAGTTCTATATATTTTGTTGAAATTTTGCGTTAGTTGAATATTGGAGGTAAAAAAACGGATATTGCATTTCGCACTGTTAAATTCCTACCCTGATCAGAACTTGCGTAATCCAAGAATGACTCAGTGGAGACACGGCTGGTCTGTTTTTATAGAGATTTGTGGGGGGGGGGGGGGGGGGTAAATAGGTGGTGTAAGTGGACCAAAAAATCCCATCACGTGAACAGAGTATCAAATTTTGCTGAAATTCAACGGAAAGTTCCCGCAAAATAAAATTAAAAGTGTTTGTTCCGGCGTTCTAGTGTAGAGTTCAGATTTCTTTACACTTCGTGGTATGTTCAGGTTGAAGATCAGTGTACCGTGAACTTTCTTATTTATAGATGTGTCTATGTACATATATCCTTGATAGAGTACAGGGCCGCGGTGGTCTAAGTGGTAGCGAGCTGGACTGCGAACCGTGGGCGTGCCAAGCCCCCCCCCCCCGGACATTGAGCTGGCCACACAATCCCTTGCTCGTTAGTGGTGGCTTAATAAACCTGTGAACGCTGATGTCGATTAATTTAAAATTCATCGTTAACTTTTGACAAATTACTGAATAATTAATCGATAATTTTGATTAAAGCTAAAAATAAGATTATGACTTCATTAAATTGAAATTTCAAGGGCAGTAATACAAACAGGCTATTGACATTTTTAAAAAATTTAAATATAAGTAATTCAATATAACGTCAATGAATTAAAATTTTGTTATTGTTAATTAAGTAAAAATGTGCTTAATTTTTTTATATTCTTTTCCTTATAAAACAGCTAAATTGAAAGTTAACTTTTTAAAAATCTGTTGTTTTTTTTAAATGGAAAAAATTTTACCTAAAAAAGCGAATAAATTTTTAATTATTAATAATTTATTAATAAATCGAACACAACTTTCAAATATTTGGATGGCTATTTTATCGAAAAAATAATTTTAATCGATAAAAACTTTTACCGATTAATTGAGAAATTAATCGATAATTTCCGCAGCTCTAAATATATAAATATTGTAGTGAATCGCGAACGGGTACCCATTGCCAGGTCACCAAGTGGATAGATCTCACAGAGATTGTATTTCAACTTTTGTGAGGAAGACAAGGGGATAGCCTGCAGTGTCGCGTAGATGTATGGGATGCGGGAAACTCACAAGGGGGAAAGTTGTCTCTTGATTGAACCAGGGTCTAAGTCGGGGTAGAGACAAATATTGTATTTCAGCGACCTGAATAACTTCGTGGGAAAGTTTGTAGATTAGCATAAACTAAGTAAATTTTATCCAATCAGAAACTCGCAGGTTCAATTATTACTTCGTGGGATACGCGTCTGCGGCCAGCCAGGAATGGGTGGGCTCAAGACCGGTTAAGCAGCGTGGACAATATAAGGGCAGGGACTTAGATTCAGGGTACACTAAGCCAGGGGAGCCGCGATGTGCTAGAGTCACTTAGACCAAGGGGAGCCAACGAGTCGAGGTGAGGGTGTCGACAAAGAGTCTGATCATAGAGACAAGGCACGAAGACATAACGACTGCCAGTTGAGAAGTGTCATCTAATAAAAGACTGTCTGCTAAATGGCTTGTTGTTTTTATTACTTGAACGAGAGCAGTAGAAGAAAGGAAACGAGAACCCCGGTATAGATACTTTACAATATATAGATTACACGCAACGCTCCAGTCAGCAATCCACTGTCAAGGACAATACACCTATTTTTTTCTCTCTGAATGTCAACTGGAAATCCTTAAGAGCGGGCCAAGTGACCGCTAAATAAAAAGGGAAGTAAGTCTTTCTAGTTACAGGATGAAGTTAGCTGTTCTTTAGTTCACTCTGATAAACTCTGAATAAAATTCTTATGTGTATATTTTTGATGAAACTAAACAGTGGAACTGGTAGGTCCTGTTCCGCTTGGGATTCCACCAATGGAATATTCTTGAGTGGTCCCGTCGGCATTTAACCCTAATGCCTCTTGTATCATCTAAAGTTTCCCATTTCACATTTAAGCAAAACTTTTGGGACGTCCTTGAGTTTTTTTATAACGCAAAATGAGGGGTAGGACTGCAATCAGGCTTATACAAAATCAAATGGAAAAGACTTAAACAGGGTAAGGGTTAGCCTGACTGGACGTAACAAAACAGCGAATGTTTCGGCAAAGAGCCTTTATCAACGAACATGCCATACACAAGTAAAACGAAAATAAAAAATAAAAAATAAAATGAAGAAACTTAGCTGCGGTGGAATCCAAAGTATCCAAAAAAGTGAAACTGAGAGATGACAGAGCGAATTCATATAGGAAAGCAGAGAGTGGGCGGGGCAAACGCCTAGGTGGTCAGAGAAAAGACAATATTCATCCCATGTATGGCGAGTGTACCGTGATTTTCTATTAATCTGTTTTCAATCTGGAACCGCGTGAGGGTGTTTGTGCATGAGACAATAGCAGTGACTGCCAGGTCCTTGGCACCCATATGGTCGCGTCCATTGAAGTGACGGGAGGCGGGACACTGTTTATCTTGTGTAATCGCCCTAATATGTTCAGACATTTGGCACGACAAAGATCGTCCCGTCTCTCCTATGTATTTCAAAGGACAGCGCTTACACATATTGGTGTAGACAACGTTGCGGCTAGCGCAAGTGAAACCATCCTTAATCATAAATAGCCCCTTAGGGAAGTTTATCTGTTCGGTTTGGCACAAAAAAAGGACATGTCTTACACCGAAGTCGGCCGCATGGTAAAGTACCCAGATGGTTGGGTGATGTGGGGAGGCGAGTGCGAACCAGAAGATCACGTAGGTTTCTGTCCCTCCTAACTACAATTAGGGGTGGGGTGGAGAATATGTTGTTCGTCTCAGGGTCCGCAAGGAGGATATTTCGGTTCTTCAGGATTATTTCTTTGGCTTTGATGTTGTGTGGATGGTAAGTAAGAACCAGCTTGCTCCTTTGGTTGGTATCACGGGTGCGTGGTAAAAAGGCGTCGGCACGAGTGAAGATTTTGACCCGCTGAAGCGCATGTTGAAGTGTGGCTTCAGGATATGACCTTTGTCTAAAAAAAACTCCACCATTTCCAAAGCCTTTTCCCAAAAGTCCTCCTGAGATTGACACAATCTACGGAGACGAAGAAGTTGAGAAAAGGGAATGGAGTCCTTACAAGTTTTGGGATGAGAAGAAGTTCGAAGAATGTCAATGCCGTTTACTGAACAATTTGGCTTTAGACGTGACAAAAAATATCTACAAATGGAAACATCAACAGAAGATTTCACACATTTTAAAATTATTAAAAAATTATTATTTTGTGTACTCTATTTTCATCCTCTTTTTTCACACAAACTCACTAAAACTGACACAAACGCACTAAAACTCACACAAAATCACTAAAACTCACACAAACGCACTAAAACTCACACAAAGTCACTAACACTCACACTAACTCACTAACATTCACGCAAACACACTAAAACTCACACAAAATCACTAAAACTCACACAAACTCAGTAAAACTCACTAACACCTACTTTCCTAATTTATTTATCTTGTTTCCCTCTTTCACATACTCATCTTACTATTTATAAAAGTCCCTCTATTTTTCTCTATGTACTTCACCATCTTTCTCGATCTCTCTCTCTTACTCTCTTTTCTCTGTTTCGGAGACTCTTTGGATTTCACCGCAGCTAAGTTCTATTTTTAGTTTTTATATTCGTTTTATTTGTGTATTGTTTATTCATAGAGGAAAGCTCTTTGCCGTGGCGTAGCCAGGAGAGGGGTCCAAATTCGAAAGTCCGCAAGGGCCCCAAACGAGGCCCAGCCCCAGGGGGCCCCCAAGTCCCTAGATACGCCACTGGACTTGCCTACAGTGGTATAACTGCTACTGACAGTTTGTTTATTTTTAAAGTAAGATACTAAGTGGCTACTTGTGGCTACTTGTTTTCTGGAGTGCTACACTTTATCTACATCAAAAATATTACACAATAGTTGAAAATACGTAACAATCTGTTTGGAGATTTTTTAACATAAGCCACTTGACAGTCCTCCCAGAGTCAACTCTGTGGTTCTCTACGTTACATTACTTTAATCAGATGAATGGTAATGATTATAATGACGATAATGTTAACGGTTTCAGAGCATTTTTTCCCATCGGTAAGGTATGACATAAACATGCACGTATTTTATTTTTATGTGGCCGCCAAACACTTATATGTGCCCGAGAATCAATTTTGAGCACTAGCATATAGTTCTTAATGTTCAAAACAAAAACAAACGCATGCACACACACCACACACACGCACGCACGCACGCGCACGCACGCACACACACACACGCACACACACACGTACACACACACACACACACACACACACACACACACACACAATGGAAAAAGAACGACTATGTCTCATCAGTGAAAAAATAGTTTTAATAACGTACTGAAAAAAAATGTAAAAAACTTGCACTTTTTGACATGGTAACAAAAACCTTTGAACATATTGTGTCTCGGGTAATGAGCAGTGCCTATTTATATACATATATAGAGAGAGAGAGTGAGAGAGAGAGAGAGAGGGGGAGAGAGAGAGAGAGAAGGGTGGGGGAGAACATTTGGTGCACATATGCCTTTTGTTGTTAGCAAACACAGTTTTGTAAAAACAACAACAACAAAAACACGTGCGTGTATGTACATTCTCATTTATTAACGCACATCATGTACCTAAAGAATTTTCAAGCACATATTAATATTTTGCAGCCATATTAGTTGTCGTTTATCTCAATCATCGGTTATCTCGACTCTTTTCGGCATACCGCTTGGCCATCGATTTAACCGGGTTTGACTGTAGTCTAGCTTTGCACGCATGCGCAGCCTTGCTTTAAATCTAAATGGTCTTAAACACATTCCCATAGCAAAAATATATTTCTTAGCGGTTGCACTGTGTTTAATTGATCTATTTTGTTATTTTTTTCCCTGTGAAATTCTGATATGATGCTCCTTGGAAGCAGAAAAGATCAATAATTGGAATAAATAAACACGTAAATAATTATGAAATATGAAAATTGCGTTCGTGTTTGTGACATCGTAAAGTCAACAATCTCCAGCTTCACAAAATAACAAAGATTTGCTGAGGTCTGCCTGATGTGGCTCTTTATTTGTTACATGAGGTAAACGGATGATTTGAGCTCATAGAAAATTAATATAATTTTTAAAAAATCAGTTTTTTCATGCTGAAATGGTTTTCTTTTGTTTGTTTGTTTGTTTGTTTGTTGTTGTTTTTTTTTTGTTTTTTTTTAATGTTTTTTTATTTTTTATTATTTTTTTTTTTTATTTTTTATGTTTTTTTATTTATTTATTTTTTTTTTTGAATACGTCCTTATGCATCAAAAAGATGTTAAGAGACGCATTTTTCCAATTAATGATATCATTCATGACTTTACTCTTTTCAAATATGAATATTCTCCAATATTCAGGTAAACCAACCTTTTTATTATTGTGTTATTTATTTATTTTTATTTTTTTTAATGTGTTCTACTTTAGCTAAAGTTTCTATGGTGGAAGGGTCTGATAAGGACGATTTATATTCTAGTACAGGTCTCACCAAATTTTGGTGGGGTGGCATTTTAGTTTTTATATTCTCGTGACAATTGTTAGAGTTCCACTTTATAAAGTCTAAAGTTTTGACATGGGGATTCCTGTATAATATCTCATTTATTATTACTCCTAATTTATTTTGCATCTTTAGTTTGTTTGAGGTTTTTTTTCCAGGAATAAAATAGTTTGCATTTATTTGTTTCTAACTCTTTGCTACTCAACATTTTACACTTTTCAGGATTGAAAGACATACTCCAATTACCGTATATACTCGTTCTATATCCCGTTCGTTCCTAAGCTGACCACCGTCCAGAAAGTATGTCACGCTCCAAAGGGGGGGGG
>MUZC01000088.1:210846-259259 GCA_002072015.1 Radix auricularia | reverse complement strand
TTTTTTTTTTTTTTTTTTTTTAAAATCACCACGTATGTCGAAAACATGGGCCAGGTCATTTCTGTGTCTGACCTGATTCAATGTCACCGAGTTACCTGGTTGTACCTGGGTAGCCAAACTAAATTATCCTGGCTCGTGGCTCTATTCCAATAAGCTGCACAGACAAAATCAGAGGGCGGCAAGTTACACAACGGGTTCGCATTGAGCTCGGGGCCTGCGCCCCTTTGAGCATCCGAGCCCCAGGAACAAGTAGTGAGTTTTATTTAATAAATGCGAGTAATTCACATAAAATGACAGCTACTATTCTTGACTCTCAAAATTATATTAAATAATTCAAATGATCTATTAAATTATTTTTCAAATGTACAAATGAATTACTTATGTTGTCAAAGCGTTTCCTGTTTTTAATATTAACATTTCTTTTTTTAAATATATTTTTTTAGTTTATTTAACTTTTGGGCGTGGGTAGGGATGAAAAAAATCATTTTATTGAAGAATCTTGGTTTTCTACGAAATCTACCATTCTAATCAGTCCTCATGAACAAATATCATTTTACCTGCAACATTTTTGTGCATATTGCAGTAGCTCAGTAGCGTGCACGTTTAATGATAACACTGGAAAGATATTGTGTCATAGAAAGTATGCGTAATTTCGGCCTGCTGATTCCAAATGGGATTAAAATACTGACTTTATCCATCAGCTCTTGTCTTACCATATTATCTCTAGCATTTCTCTACTAGTATTAAATCTAGTCTCCCCATCTTAGCTCTGATTTTCATATCGGTTCTGATTATAAATTAATCATAGAGTAATCATGCAGTCCAAAGTGTCTACCCTGAAATTTCTGGACCAAAAAGACGGTTACACTACTCATGACTTTCCTAAACAATTGGACTGTCTATCGTTGTCTGCATCTGAAGACTGTTGCCATGGGGAAATCTTTTACTTATCTCTTCACTCGAGGATCTCTGGACTCCTTTCTTTGGGGCCGTCCATAAAGTACGTCAAGCTCCAGAGGGGGGACGGGGTGTAGGCAAGTGTGACAGTTTGTGACACGGGGGAGGGGGTGTAGGCAAGTGTGACAGTTTGTGACACGGGGGACGGGGTGTCCGGCCATGTGTGACGTCACGGTATTTTACGTAAAATTTTAATTATTTTGTTATTTAAAAAATATCTTTGTACTAAAGTGTGACGTACTTTAGGGTTGGGGGATGTCTGAAATTTGTGACAGTTTGTGACAGGGGGAGGGGGGTAAAATGGTAAAAAATAGCGTGACTTACTTTATGGACGCCCCCTTTTTGACTTAAGCTGGTAAGGAAAAATATAATACAGTTCCTTGAGATAATTCAATTTCGTTTTTTAACAGGAATAAAATAACAAATATGTCGAGTACTTCAGGAGTATTTTTACAAAATATTTTTTTTAGTGTTTTATAGCCTTGTGGTCGTAGGTGGTTCAAATATTTCGATTATAACTTTCTCGTGGCAATAGTAGACTTGACGGCGCCCAGCACCTCTCCAAGTCAGAGGATGACTTTTCAGCAATAGCCATTCATGAGTATTAGGATTTTTGTTGTTGTTGTTGTTTTTTTTTAAACCTGCTTACAACTTGTCAGTGGCAGTTGCGTACTGATTGGGGGCCGTCCATAAATGACGTCACGCGATTTTTTCCGATTTTTGACAACCTCCCCCCCTACGTCACGCGTCGTCACAAAATCGTAGACCCCCCCTCCAAAAGTACGTCACATAACTTTGACCCCCCCCCCCCTTCAAAAAAAAAACACGCTTTATTTTCAAAATAAGTGTTTTCAAATCACTTTTTTGTCATTTAAGTATTCATTTAATTTATTTCTACAATGTAATATTGTAACACACGTGAAGCTAAGTAAAAGTATTTAAATAAATTGTAAGCCAGTGATTCTCAAACTTTTACATATCAGACGACCGCAAAGAATTTTTCCATTTCACCAGGTACCGATGCATTCTTTTGCCCGTTTGACATGATTTTCTCTGTACTGATTTGATAGCAAAATGAGGCCCTACAAAACTTAAAGCCCTATAAGATTAAGTATGAATTCAGATTGTCTTATTTATTATATTTTTAAAATAAATGTTAAGTTTCCAAGGCATTGCAAGACAGCTAATGAACAATGCAGCGGTAATGTCAAAAACCATTCGATGTGATTAACCTTCATGATTAAGCTCGTGAATATAACTGTTGATGTTACAAGAATCATTGCATTGTTGACAGACCTAGAATATATAGATACAAGTAAGACAATTCCTCCAATTGATTTCGATATTTTAATGACAGTTTTCCTACTAAGTATATGCACATCAAAGGCATTTGATCTAAAGGTATCACATTGGAATCACGTCTCATGTTTTCTAAAAAAAATTATTAGGTATGCGCTGGAAGAGGAAATCGGAAAATAGCCAATACTGTACGAACCCCACATTTGTGCAGGAAAGTAGAGTGGCTTCTTGTAAATACAGTAATTCCTGCAAGTTGAGGACTGAAAAATTACTATAACATTATTAAAACATCCAATCTTATAATAACTTTTTACTCCGAAGCTCACAAGTTTGTTTGTTTTGTTGTTGTTTTTTTTTTTTCAATTCTTTTCTCTTTAGGATTTCACGTACGTCACACAAGAGTTGTAAATATAATATCACCAATGAACGAGGGGTGTTTAAATTGTTGCATCCTCTTGTGGAATTTATAAACTAATGAAAAATACATGGCTACCGCTATCGGCCTGTTAAACCAAGGGTTCGGTTAACAGCGATAAATTATCTCATTTGGGGTAAAAAGGGAACTCTTTGGGGTAATGCTGAATCATAATCATTGTGGGGATAAACGGCCGTGAAAAAAACGAAATGTGTTAACATCATTAGATTATATTTTATTTTAATTCATACACATTAAACATTGACTATAAATCATTACTGTTAACTTCTTTGTTTAAAAAAATATTTAAAAATAATAATTTTTTAAAATCGCTCAATTGACTGACGGGCATCCCTTAAGAAGGAGGTCGGCTAACAGGGGTAAATTACCTCATCTTGGGCTTGGGTCAAAAGGGAATTTTTGGGAGTAATGCAGACTCATTTGGGACATATAACATCCACTCCACTCCACTAGATATTTTCAAATACGTCATGTGTACGTTTACGCTTGTAACATATGCCCACTATTGAACCGGTTCTTTCCAGATAATGCATTTGTTAAATTTGTTATCTATGTAGATTTCTTATTTACGGACTATACGAAGACACCTAAATCCAACCTACTTTCATTTATGTTGACACAAGTGACAATAATCTTAACCCACATGACTTGATTGTATCAAGTATCCTTTCTGTCATATTTAAAATTAATGCCTTAAAAACTGAGTTCAGAAGAAAGTAATTTTGTGCTCCTCTTGAATTGCGATGTCAAGAATTTGATGCATTCAATAAAGTTAATGAATACTTTTGACTAATTTTAAATGAACGCATTAATCATTATATTGACCAAAAACCAATAGAAAAATTACATCAAACTTAAAACGTTTTTAATTGTATCAAATAGATTCCCCTCCACCCATCCACCAAAAGGATATCCCGTGTCGTTTTGACTTAAAATAACTTCATATAATCCTATCAAGATCTTTTTTTAGACACGTGTCCTGTTTGTTAAACTTTACAGTTGAAGTTGGGGGGGGGGGGGATAACCAACCAAAAAAAAAAGTTCGCAGACTCCTGCCGCGAGAGAACTAAAAAGAAGCTGGTGACATCACAAACGCTTTGATGTCAACGTCAAACGTCGCAGCGTAACAATTTTAGTATGTTCTCTTGTGGGTTCTCAAACTTATAATTATATTTAATGTTCGTGTCTTGATAACTTAAACCAACAGGCGACTGATGGCCTATCGACAGGCACTTTGAGAAGCACTGAATAAAAAAAAAGTCATTAAATTTAGATAAATTTTAAGAGACCAAATATTTCAAATATTTCAGTGGAAGTTTTATTTAAAGTTACTGTTTCGCTGTGACGTCACATTTCTTCAAACCCCCTCCCTCCCCCACGTCACGCATCGTCACAAAAGTGAGACCCCCCTCCCCCCTAGGTGCGTGACGTCATTTATAGACGGCCCCCTGTGCAGTAAATATTATAATTGAAGAGTCACTATTTACAAACTGTTAATGGCAGGTTTATATTTAAAAATTAAACAACTGACATCGACAATACAATTTCTAAAAAATTCGTAGCAAATATGTTCACATCTTTACAGAATTACTTCCTAACGTCCTAAATTAAATTAAAAAAAAAAAAAAAACCTTCTATTAATGCGTCAGTTACCATTGACAAAATCCAGTTGACTGATTAACATAAACGGATTTATTTGCTCAATGTCTGTGATACACGATCTTTTGGCCTTTGTTTTCAAACGTGAGTTTGAAAGAAAAAAAATCATGTTAAGCCTGGTCCCTTTTGTAACTCAGGACGTGTTAGCGCATTTTCATATTATGTATCAGTACTTATGCTAGATATCAGCATTTAGTAGTTATCAGTAATTGTGCTTAGATTTTAGACATATTTTTATGAATTTTCTTGTGTAATGAATATACCTGAAAAAAATTATTTAAAAGTAATCTCTTTACATTTTAATTTTTTTTTATTTTCTCTTTAATCTAACTACAAGTCACCACAAATGATGACGTAAAACTCTCTAAACTTTTACACATATTCTAATGACGTCAATAACTTTAACTCTTCAATGCTTGAAAAAACGATGTATTCGACTTCCGGCAATGGCGGCCGTTCCCTGCGCCAGTGTTACCTTTCGATTCGCAATGTATTTTGGTAGTTTTACGGGGTTTTTTAACGGATCGAGTAACTGAGTGTTGATGCACAAATGGCAGATCAGGAAATACAAAAAACATATATACATCATGGGTCTAGGACTTATGGATGCTGAGATCTAGGGTGATGACAGACGGACGGACGGACAAAACGGGTGCAATAGCGCATTCGACTTCTCGAAAATGCGCTAAAAAATGCATTTATTATTATTATTATTTTTGGTGTTAAAACATAAATTGTATCTTTATTTGAATCACGTTTCTTATTGTTGCGACACTTCGAGTCATGGAAGGGGTGGGGAGGGGTGTGGGTGGGCGGAGCCACTGCATGTAGGTGGGGGGTAAAATCTGTAACAACTTCAGGCAGTTTAGTGAAAGGAATGACATAGGTACCCTGGGCCACTTCCGTCTATTTGTTCTGAGGATTCTCCCCACACTTGTTTGAGCGCAGCATTTTATTATTTTTATTTTTATTATTATTATTATTATTTTGGTTAGTTGTTGTTTTTGTTAAACCTGCTTACAACTTGTCAGTGACAGGTACGTACTGATTGTGCAGTAAATATTATAATTGAAGTCACTATTTACAAACTGTTAATGGCGGGTTTATATTTAAAAATTAAACGACTGACATCGACAATACAATTTTTTAAAATTTCGTAGCAAATATGTTCACATCTTTACAGAATTACTTCCTAACGTCCTAAGTTCAAAAAAAAAAAAAACAACAACTTTTATCAATGCGTCAGGTACCATTGACAAAATCCAGTTGACTGTTTAACACAAACGGATTTATTTACTCAATGTCTTTGATACACGATCTTTTTGGCATTTGTTTTCAAACGTGAGTTTGAAAGAGAAAAAAATTGCATTTATTATTATTATTATTATCTTTTGTGTTAAAACATAAATTGTATCTTTATTTGAATCACGTTTCTTGTTGTTGCGACACTTCGAGTCATGGAAGGGGGTGGGGGTGGGTGGGCGGAGTCACTGCATGTAGGTGGGGTTAAAATCTGTAACAACTTCAGGCAGTTTAGTTTAGAGAAAGGAATGACATAGGTACCCTGGGCCACTTCCGTCTATTTGTTCTGAGGATTCTTCCCACACTTGATTGAGCGCAGCATTTTATTATTTGTTGAAAGAGATCGGTGTCGTCACAGGTTCACCCGACCTGACTCAGTCTCAGGTAAAAAAAAAAGATCAAATATCGGTCACGGTTTCTATGTTCAGATTCAGGCGTCGGAATTTTCTTTGCTTTTTTCTGGTGTTTGCTTTATCATTTTGGTATTGATTTGTAAAAAAAAAAAAGTACTATGAAGTAAATTTTAAAAATAAATGTAAATATAAATCAATTTGAACGCTTAGACTAACATGAATTGTGCAATTAGCCTCCAACATGTCGAGTGTTTTTAAATGTGGTTACGCAGAGGTGAGGCTCGGTGTACTCGGTCGGTATTCATTGTTGATTTCTATAGTGTCTATACCTAAATGGACCATACGCCCTAAACCTCTCAGTCTGTTATTGAACTCTTGAAAATAATCTTTTCATTTTAAAAGTACATTATTTATTAATGGTATAGGAAATTTCAACTGAATAAAATGTTAGTATTACCGGCTAACCGTGGCGTAGCCAGGAATGTGTAGTGGTTTAGGGGCCGGGGGGGGCTTAACCTCTTTAGGGGACCATATACATGGAGGGAAAAAATTTCGGACATTGATTTGGGGGCCCGGGGGATTTTCAAATTATGTCCCCCTTCTCCTCCCATAGCTACGCCACTGCTGGCTATGTTTAAATAATAACGATCGTTTGTTCTATTGTTGTGTTATTTATATTTTCGATGATAACCAAATATTCGTTGTTGTTGTTGTTTACCTTAATGCACTTATTTAAATAGTCTATAGTTGTGGCAGCATTGTGACACTGGTTTGATCTTTGTGGGGACTTGTCATTTATTTCGAACAACAACATCATCGTGACTGCTTAAAATTTATACTAATTATACATATAACTTTAACATTTTGATTTTCACGTGCTTATGTGATCATTTTAAGTAAATATTGGAGACACTTTGCTTTGATAGATGCCATTAATTTGAAAGCTACCAAAACCATGGACCTCCTAAAATCTTGCTAAGCATTATGCAATGACGATATATTTTGCCTAATGAAGCCATGGAACTAAGGGATGTCGTAATGTCTACCAGAGGCGTCACTAGGGTTGGTGTCACCCGGGGCGGTAGCTCATGGTGTCAACCGGGGCGGTAGCTCACGGTGTCACCCTGTCATGATTTAACCCATAGAAATCCTCCGAGTTTTCCAGTGCCAAATAACTGGAATATATAGAATTTTACGGTTTGTTGTCACCCCACTGATGGTGTCACCCGGGGCGGCCCGCTCCCTCCGCACCCCCCTAGCGACGCCACTGATGTCTACCATGATAAGTACGGTAACCGATTTGTTGATATTACTCAGTTTAATCATAAGGAGGTGACCACTGACCACTCCCCCAACCAAGAAAGAAAACATTCGCCCCAGGACTCACAAGGACACCACACACGCCATCAAAACAACAGCTCCAGTCACCATCAGCTATATCTCTATTCTAGGGGGAGATGACAACACCCTGGAGTTAAGTTCCCTTGCCCAAGACTTTCCGGGCAAAGTTTTTTTTCGTTCACCAACATTTCACCAAAGGCCTACGCATTCTTTTAGATTTGAGCGTTCTAAAACCACCATCATTCCCAGAAAATCTTTCTCCAACAAAACTATCCACTCTCGGAGATCAGACTTAAACCTAATCGTAAACGGGGACATCCCCCCATTGATAGTCTCAGACCCCGTGCTGACCTCTAGTGGGCAAACACTGCAAAGCAGAGGTGAAAGTTCAACAAATGAAAACACTGCTGGCCAACAGAAGAGTTACATAGGGGTGGACCAATCAGGTGGCAGCAGGAGATTCAGTGCGGCATCATCAGAACATCTTCCCAAAGTACATGTACAAGGGCTCATGGACTTAACCATGCCCGGGACCCAAATATCTCTGGCCTGCCCCTCCCTCTTCACATTTACCTGGATGGATTGTGCCAGTTACCATGTGACTCAAACTGGTTAAAGGATTTTAAAAAATGATTTTAGCTGAAGAAATAAGCAATTACTTCATAATAAAAAGAAGACAAATTTAGTATCAGAAATCTTTGTAGAGAGATTTCTCTAGCACTTAAATGCCGTAATTTAATTTTTTGAAAAAAATCCATTTAATATGTTTAATAATTGTCATTATTCAACCAAAGCAACAAAATTTTACTTTATAATACTTATATGACAATTAAAGTTGACTGTTGAGGAAAAAAAGTAGTCTTTTTATTTTTAAACAACTACAAGAGGAATACTATTAGAATTAGTGCTTCATTTATGTAAACACCAATGCCCTAATGACCAACAAGTAAAAACCGATTTGGGATGAACATATGTTAATTCAATGTTATCATCATAAATGAAACAAAACATCGGCAACATAAAAAATAAGCTTCACAAAAATAAACAAACAAACAAGCAGTTGTAGATCTTCTCACTGAAGGACAGCAAAGATGAGTTTTCTGAAACTGACCACTATGCTTTGAGACTATGTATTTATAGATTTTGTTTATCAGTCAAATATCTACCAAGACAACTTTTATCATTGTAATTTATTGACTACTCTTGAACTTAACTGTTGGTTAGCAGATTTTTGCTTACATATGTAGCCGTCTGCTAGAGCTGACCTCAGCAGTGTGCTGTTAGATGACCGTCGTTGGTCCCTACAGGTGTACTCCAGTCCTCGAAGTCAGTGGAGTGGATTTTAACAATAAACCTGTTGCACACCCACACGGTACCACACCATGTGCGTTGCACCAAGATGCATTAGGTATGAGAGAAGAAAGGAAGTCGAGAGGTAGAGAGAGTGACAGTGTGGTGCAACAAGGGCAGAGCGAACGTTGTGTATTCTGTGTATATTCTTTGGCTGAAATAAACCTGTTGAATAACCTTGACCGAAGTAAATTGGACTTCATTGTTCTTTTAAATTAACTTAGCCTCCACTCGGCTACACATAAAACATCAGACACAGAAAATTTTTAATCCATCACTTCTTTTAAGCTTTTATAACATGTCTAATAATTGGTCTTATCTTATGTGTTACAGACTCTCCTTCTGTACAGAAGATTATTGCGTCCTACGTATTTCTATGGTTTGTGTTTAGTCCTGTATTCTTACTAGAGTTTTAAAAGATGAT
Source organism: Radix auricularia (assembly GCA_002072015.1). Lineage (NCBI taxonomy): Eukaryota > Metazoa > Mollusca > Gastropoda > Lymnaeidae > Radix > Radix auricularia. The sequence goes on along the minus strand of MUZC01000088.1, from coordinate 250,138 downwards.
AAAGTGGTGGCTTTCCTGGTTTCTTCAGGCAACCCATTCCGCGCCCGAATACCGGACGGAAAGAAAGAAAACTTGTATGTGTTTGTTCTTGCATAAGGAAAAAGAAAGGTGTTTTTAACTTTATGTCTATTTGAGGGTTGTATTAGGTTATCTTTGTGTTGTATTTCTAAATTAGAAATTCTTTTGTTATTTGTATTAAACATTGCAGTAGAATTAGACAGGCTGATAGAGTTAATTAACTTTAACTTTAAACTTCCACCAGTGGTAGAGTCAATTAAAGTGAACAAAACCTCTAGACATTACACATTTTTTATTTTTACTTTAGAAGATTTCAAGGTGTGTTTTTGTGACAAAGCGTAACAAAATTGTATATTAATGACTTTTTCAAACTGACATGTTACATTTGTACACAAATGATTTCTCATATAATTATGAACAGACATTTGAAATGAGACATGATGACAATCAACATTTATTTGGCAGTAGGAAAGGAGTTTGTTTATCACAGCAAATGTCAAAGTTTCTCAAACATAATATTATTCTTTAATACCTTTGGAAACATAATAATATTTATTACAAAAATAAAATTTGTAAATCACAGCTTGATACAACAAAATGTTTGGTTTTATAATCATACATTAAATTTGTTGTTTTTTTAAAAAAGAGACAAACAAGCTTTAATAGTTTTTTTTATTTGTTTAACATTTCTTTTAGAGCTTTTTTGATTACTTTAAAAACAATATAAGTGATAAGTTTATTTTATACTTAATAAAATTTTAGTAATTTAAAGTTGAACCTTCGGAACATTTTTTGTAACATTTATGATGTTGTATTGCATTGTTCTATCTTTTAAAATTTTTTAAAATTATGAGCTTATATAACCTAATATTTAATGATATTTAATCTTGGGAGGTGTTATACAGAGATTTCTTTACAAAAAACACTCAATCGAAACTCAAACCACTTAATGTTCTGTTACTGTTTTTATCAGTGTCAGTTCAAAGATCAAATGCACTAACAATGAGACCACAGAAGCTCATGAATTGATGTAGTTTTTTAAATTCTTATATCAAATTGGCAAGTAGTCACATGACTAGCCAAATGCGTCTAATGCTAAGAATCATGGGAAATATCTCTGTAAAACGCTGAATGTTATACGGAGATATCTCCGAATAACCACTCCGTTTAATCTTTGCTTTCTTTATCAAAATTTTGGTCTCAGTTTTAATTTTAAATTTCACTTCTTTTTCAGAAACGTGCATTTAAGATTTTTGTCTGCTTCCGGATTTTTAACAAAAATAAATTTAAATAAATTACAAAATGTTACAAAAGCAACTTTAAACTATAATTTATATTGAATGCCAAAAACATAAACTATCCATGTTTCAGAAATTTCAGACATACAATTTTAATAAAGTAGGATTGCCATAAATTGTAATATTATTAAATTGACAGCCACTGTCAGAAATCTCACATTAAAGTATCACATTTTAATCACCTGTTGACAGCCACTGTCAGAAATCTCTCATTAAAGTATCACATTTGAATCACCTGTTGACAGCCACTGTCAGAAATCTCACATTAAAGTATCACATTTTAATCACCTATCCCTGTAAACCTTTAAACTGTTTGTTGTTTTTCAGTGAGGAGATTCTGAAGACTCTGTTTTATTGAAACAAATATAAAAACATGAATTAAATGTATTATGTTATATTGAAACAAATATAAAAACATGAATTAAATGTATTGTTATATTGAAACAAATATAAAAACATGAATTAAATTTATTTTGTTATATTGAAACAAATATAAAAACATGAATTAAATTTATTTTGTTATATTGAAACAAATATAAAAACATGAATTAAATTTATTAACAAATAGAAATATAAAATGTGATAAATTGTGGACATGAAGAAAAATCCAAGAGAAAATCTTCAATTTTTGAGATGAGATGTTTTATAGCTATAGCAGGGTGTCAAAACCAGATGAGATGTTTTATAGGTATAGCAGGGTGTCAAAACCAGATGAGATGTTTTATAGCTAGCAGGTGATCAAAACTATATGAGATGTTTTATAGCTAGCAGGTGGTCAAAACAAAATGACATGTTTTATAGCTAGCAGTTGGTCAAAACAAGGTGACATGTTTTATAGCTATAGCGGGTGGTCAAAACCAGATGAGATGTTTTATAGCTATAGCAGGTGGTCAAAACAAGATGAGATGTTTTATAGGTATAGCAGGGTGTCAAAACCAAATGAGATGTTTTATAGCTAGCAGGTGATCAAAACTATATGAGATGTTTTATAGCTAGCAGGTGGTCAAAACAAAATGACATGTTTTATAGCTAGCAGTTGGTCAAAACAAGGTGACATGTTTTATAGCTATAGCGGGTGGTCAAAACAAGATGAGATGTTTTATAGCCATAGCAGGTGGTCAAAACAAGATGAGATGTTTTATAGCCATAGCAGGTGGTCAAAACAAGATGAGATGTTTTATAGCTAGCCAGTGGTCAAAACAAGATGAGATGTTTTATAGCTAGCAGGTGGTCAAAACAAGATGAGATGTTTTATAGCTAGCAGGTGGTCAAAACAAGATGAGATGTTTTATAGCTAGCAGGTGGTCAAAACCAGATGAGATGTTTTATAGCTAGCAGGTGGTCAAAACCAGATGAGATGTTTTATAGCTAGCAGGAGGTCAAAACAAGATGAGATGTTTTATAGCTATAGCGGGTGGTCAAAACAAGATGAGATGCTTTATAGCTATCCAGTGGCGGCGTTAGGTAAGCGAGGGGCCTAGTGCCAGCAATGACCCCGATTTCAAAGACGTCTAGAGCTAAGCTACGGAATTTGACCTTCAAAAAGGATTACAAGAGTGCCTCTCTTGTTTCTTTACAATCGTTTCCAGCATACGTTCTACCATCAACTCTTTGGTTCTGCATGTATAGGCTATTAGCCAGGATGAGACATGTTCAGAACCGTAACGCAGGGCCTACCTAAGCGCGTGGCCTGGGGCAGTTGCCCCAGATGCCACCCTCAAACGCCGCTCCTGTAGCTATCAGTGGATCAAAACCAGATGAGACCAGGAAATTTTGGTTTAACTTGTTTTGGTCTTTTACATAACCCAATATCAAATAAACTGTTTCAGACACCGTGTTCCTTATGCCTTTGACCAAGTTTTGTTAAACCTTTAAGTACACAGTAGCAAATATTCTGTTTTCATGGCCAGAGAAATTGATTAGTTTTCTTACCTTGTGTTTTCATGTTAAAATTAGATTGGTGGTATGCTGGCATCTGGTTTGAATGGGGCCGTGACCTCATGTTGATTTGAGTATAACTGCGGGACATTCTGCCTAGTTGTCTGTTTGATAGTCCTAATAAATAAATAATATTGGGGGGAAAAAAATGTAAGCATTTAAAAAAACTTTGACCATATCTTGAGAAAAACCCAGCGGTTGAATTAATGGGACAAGATAATACCGGAGAATATTCACACTGTCAAGAGTAACACCTTTAGTTAAATCTTGAAAAATTAGAGGAAAGAAGAACCAAGAGCGAAGAAGTATTAAAACATAAGGCTATTAGTTCTAATTTAGAAATAAAACACAAAGACAACTCAATATAACCCTCAGACAGACATAAGGATTAAAACACTTTTCTTATTCTGCGTGCAAACGGAAACACATACAGATTCTTATTATTTCCGCCCGCAAATTCGAACGTGGCATGGGTTGCCTGAAGAAACCAGGAAAATCAACACTTTATCAACATTTAAAACTCTAATAAACAGACACAAGACACAATACATAAATATAGTATGCAATAATCTTCTGTATAGTAGGAGCGTCTGTAACAGAGTAGATAAGATAAAGCTTCCAGTGAACAACCCAGCCATTCTCAGCCTAATAAAGACAAAGCAAATGGAAATGAATAAAATATCCTGTGCCTCTGTGAAGACTGACATTTTTTTATTAAAAGACTAGCACTGGAAAGAATCCAATAACTTCTAACTGATGTAACAAAAAATTATGGTAGCAGTATTTTTTAAAACTATATTTCAAGTGTAAAAAATTTTGTGCAGTGCTAAACTAAAGTCTGTGGGACGTGGTGGTCGAGAGGTAGCGCTCTCGACTGTCATACTGATGGTCACGAGTTCGAATCCACACGCAGGTGAGGATTTGTTCTCGGGGCCTGAGGAGTCTCCTAGTCACCCAGCTCCAAAAAGGTAGCTAAATAGACAATAATTAGGCAGCTGGGGTAATGAGTGGAACCCCTATAGCCGTGGCCTGTGACCACTGCATCACTGCCAACAGATCATCTCTCATTGTCTGTGGACGCAATTATCTTCTGCATAGAAATAGAAGGAGCGTCTGTATATCTAAGATAAATGCTTAGAATTAAATGCGTCTGGTGGTTTTTAGCAACTGTAAAAATAACGTAAAAAAAAAACCAATAATAAGAGACCAAAAAACTTTTGCCTGACCTCGGGTAGTTTGTGGTAGGGTTGTGTTTAGTCTTTGCAGCTGGTTGACCGTCAGGTTGCTGGGTTGGGCCCTGAGTTGCAGAGGGATGAACTTGGTGTTTTCACGTTGAGCCGTCAGCTTTTTGTCCTGGGCCATCAACGATGTTGACTCCAGCAGGTTGATGGGGATGTTGTTGATGTCGATCTTCTTCCGACCACCAGGCCTAGACAAGAAACGTGCCTCAGGTTATTCAAATCAAATCACAAAGTTGCAAATTATTTTGTTACTTCAAAAATATATAATCTTGATTGATTATTTATAAATTAATCAAAACGCTTGTTGTTTTTTTATGTATTTGATCTTTGTAAAAAAATTTAGAATATTTGGACAAGAAATTTGAACTTCATATTGGGTGAATTATTCCATAAATTTAAAGACTATGACTTTCCTAGCCCTAATAGTAGTATCAGGGGCGGATTAAGAATACACGGGGCTGCAATCGAACGAGGGCCCTATCCAGCCAGCGTCACTTAAAATAAAATGATTGTTAACAGCTAATATATTATGACTGTAACAAAATTTTAATAATGAAAAAAAAATAAACGAACACGAAGAAATAAATGATTGAAGTGTTTGCGGTATGTTACAATTGAGTATGAAAAGAAAAATTTAATTTTTCACTGCTGGGAATTGAACTCGACACCGGTTTTTGAGGAAAAGAACCCAAAGAACACTGTAAAAACATCCATCAACTTAGTGGTTTTTGAGGAAAAGAACCCATGAACAGTGTATCACCTTAAGATATCTTACCTCTGGTTGCTAACTACTGTGTTTGTTCTCTTAATAAACATTTTCTGAGCTTCAATAAAGCTTGAATCTGCAGGTGTCAGAGAGCGGGTGAAGAAAATTGAACTTCTTGAGTCACCATCTTTTCCGTCACTGTCACAAAGATTTTCGTAACAAAGTAAAGACTTTTTGGGGAAGTATGCAATCAGAACACATTGAGCTTATGTAATGTGTTAGTGTAACAAGGGCCCTTAACCCAAACAGAGTACATGTACTTATTGTAAAATTAAAAACAGTGAATTTTATTAGTGCTAATACAAAAAATACATATAAAAAATTAAAGCTAGTCGATTAAAGTTTTTAAAACAATAAATTTGTTAATAAATCATTCATTTACACAGCCCTACTAAAGATATTTAAATAATTCATCTTACTTCCATTAAATACTTGGTAAATAAAAAATTGTACCCTTTTTAAATAAGAATTGTCATGCTATTATGAGACTTGATTTTTTTTTCTATAAATTTTAAGATTAACTTCTCCATTGATAATAATTAAGTTAGAAATAAACAAACCTTTCTTCAGCATTTTTATTTTGCTCTTCCTTAACATTGACGTGGGGTCCAAGACCAACAGTAGATCTTGTTGGTCCAAGATCAACAGAAGATCTTGTTGGTCCAAGATCAACAGAAGATCTTGTACTGGCGTAGGATTTACTTTGGGAGGATGTATCTGATGCCGCACTGAATCTCCTGCTGCCATCTGATTGGTCCACCCCTATGTAACTCTTCTGTTGGCCAGCAGTGTTTTCATTTGTTGAACTTTCACCTCTGCTTTGCAGTGTTTGCCCACTAGAGGTCAGCACGGGGTCTGAGACTATCAATGGCGGGATGTCCCCGTTTACGATTAGGTTTAAGTCTGATCTCCGAGAGTGGATAGTTTTGTTGGAGAAAGATTTGCTGGGAATGATGGTGGTTTTAGAACGCTCAAATCTAAAAGAATGCGTCGGCCTTTGGTGAAATGTTGGTGAACGAAAAAATGCTTTGCCCGGAAAGTCTTGGGCAAGGGAACTTAACTCCAGGGTGTTGTCATCTCCCCCTAGAATAGAGATATAGCTGATGGTGACTGGAGCTGTTGTTTTGATGGTGTGTGTGGTGTCCTTGTGAGTCCTGGGGCGAATGTTTTCTTTCTTGGTCTCTAGTTTCCTAGCTGGTCTTGGTGGCTGCAAATAGTACATTTTAAATATTTTTTGGCTGTGTCAACATAACGGGTGTCCTCAAGTTATTACATAGAAGAGTGTCAGGGAATAGAGAAAATTAAGAGCAAATAAGGTTTAGGTATCTCAAAGTAAAATTTTTAAAAATGTTCAAATCTGCAAAAAATAAAACAACCAAAAAAAAGAATTTTATTTGCGTAAATTGTCAACTTTTATGATGTTGTCAATCAAAAGATATGCAATAAGAGAAATTTATGGAATTTACAATCTTTTAAAATCATTTAACCTTATTCAGTGCTGTTTGTAGGTGAGCTAACTTCGAACACTCCTGCTGACTTAATAATGTATGAGGTAATACTAATACCCATAATGGGAAGTTCTACTTGCTATTTAGGTATACAAAAACTATTAAGTATTTTATGTAAAACTTTTAATGTTTTATTGGTATAAAAAGGAATGGGATTTTTTTTAATTTTTTTTTTTGTTGAAAATTCGTTTATCAAAAATGACTAAACTGAATTGTGTTTTGATTCCATCAGTGATGTGAATTAAACACGGAAGCTTTCACCAGCAGTGCTCTGGTGTGATGGAAGTGTTGTTGGCCTCATGATGAAAAAGAATTGGGTTTAATCCTCAGAGAATAACCAAGAACTGATTCAAAGGGACACAACCCAAATACGCAGCCCAGGTATGCAGCCCAGGTACACACACCAGGTACACAGGGCTATTAGGTGGGGCAGTACACAATGATTTAACGAAGCCAAACCCAATATTATTGAAATTTCTGCTGACAAACTTGGAGTGGGATTAAAACTTGCTATTTTAAGGCAACCCTGCTTTAATAATAAATGAATTAAGTTGCTGAAATAGAAGGAAAAACAACAGATGTACTTAAATAATAATAACTATCATGTAGGGCTGAGACTCCACTAACCTGTGGTGAACCCTGTTCAGAATTTTGTGTTTGTGGTGATTTGTAGCTGCTTGCAGCTGTTGAAAGAGAATCTGAACTCAATGAAATCTATAAATATTCTAAAAGCTGAAATTTGACACAATATAAATCAGGATAAGGAGATAATGAAAACATGTGTCCGGTAAACGTTAATAATTATTTTTTAACGTTGCTGATAGAAGAGCTGCCAGGTTAAAAGTTTTGTATTTATGATAATACTTTAAATTGAAGAAAGTTTGCATACTGAGTACTAATGACAGAATGTAGTACCTTTCATTTGTCTTTAAACTAACTACCTCCATTTAAAAAAAATAAAAATAAATTTAAATAAGTTAAATTACAGATAATTTACAATCAACGTTAAAAACATTCTGACATATGAGAACTTTAATCGAGCAATTAACTTAGGCCTTGACATGTATGCTTACAGTTACATACCAGAAACAGGTCTTTCATGGTTGGCCTGATGTTAAGATAGAAGAGAAGCATGTATTATTAATAAGTTACATAAATGTAGAACTACTACAATTATAGCCTAATGATTTGTTTTTAAATTTAATTATTTATCTTAGATATACAGACGCTCCTTTTATGCAGAAGATAATTGCGTCCACAGACCATGAGAGATGATCTGTTGGCAAGTGATGCAGCGGTCACAGGCCACGGCTATAGGGGTTCCACGCATTACCCCAGCCGCCTAACTATTGTCTAGTTAGGTACCCATTCGGAGCTGGGTGACTCGGGGACTCCTCAGGCCGCGAGAAAAAATCCTCACCTTCGTGTGGATTCGAACCCGTGACCATCGGTATGGCAGTCGAGAGCGCTACCTCTCGACCACCACGTCCCATTTCATTTTAAAATTAATACACTATCCTGCCTATCTTTTAAGTAAGTATATTTTTTAAACATCCAGACAGCAATAAAAAAAATAAATACAGTTGAACCCATTAATCTCAAACCTGCATTATTAAGTCAATTTTTGTACGTGAAACTGCCTAGTTCTAATATTGTCAGAGCATTTTCTCATGGGTTACGTTGATTCTTTTTTTTCATCAAACCCTAATATTTTGGGCACCAAAGATGGTGAAGTCAGTTACCTCAATGGCCTGGAGTTTAACATTTCAGTTATGGGTTAAGATTGTTTATAACTAGGGCTGTTAACGATTAATTTAAGTTTTATTGTTAACTTTTGAAAAATTACAGAATAATTAATTGATAATTTTGATTAAAGCTAAAAATAAGATGTATGATGTCATTAAACTGAACAATTCAAGGGGAGTAACAAAAAGAGGCAATTAACATCTTTTGATTTAAATATATGTAATTCAATATAATGTCAATGAATTTGTATGTAAAAAAAGTAAACTATTATCAATTATTAATAATGAATTATTTATTGATCAATTGGAGGTATTGTTTAAAATATTTTCTGTAATTTTAATCACTATTTTATCGATTAAAATAATTTTAATCTTTAAATTTTTTACCGATTAATCGAGAAATTAATCATTAATTTCCGCAGCCCTATTTAAAACCTTTTGTTTTTGAGGACATGTTAACACACCTATAGTGAAAACTTGGTATTGTTTCATGCATTTTCAGAAAGCACAAAGAGAATGTAACAAATTTATCAACACTCAAATGCCTTAACTTTCTCTCATTACATCACAGGACATCTAATGTCATCGACACTGTTGTTTAGCTATTTGCATAAAGCTCTCAAATCAGTGAATTCAAAGAATATTTTTTTTAAAAAGCACAAAAACAAAGTAACTAATAAACAGCAATATAAATTTTCAATTGTTATCTCCGCAATATTATATTAAAATTGAAATTACTTTTTTTTAAAGATTTGACACACAAAGATGAACTCCAGGTAACAGACTAATATTGATATTGACAACAAATAAGTTACAGTTAGGGATGAAAAGTCAGGAATGAAGAGGACAGATCTGCTCTTACATTTTTATAGCATGCCGATTGATTCATCAAACAAACGGGGTGAGGTTATTGTGTAAAAAAAAACAACACACACACAAAAAAACATGTGCATGTACAATGTACATTCTTTTTGATTAATGCACATTATGTACATAAAGAAATTTCAAACACGTAATATATCGCTGCCAGATTTGTTTTAATTTTTCTTGATATCAGCTATATGAATGGTTATGTGCACAATCGTATAGCCAATTTCAAACACGTAATATATCGCTGCCATATTTGTTTTAATTTTTCTTGATATCAGCTATATGAATGGTTATGTGCACAATTGTATAGCCAATTTCAAACACGTATTATATCGCTGCCATATTTGTTTTAATTTTTCTTGATATCACAATATCAGCTATATGAATGGTTATGTGCACAATTGTATAGCCAATTTCAAACACGTAATATATCGCTGCCATATTTGTTTTAATTTTTCTTGATATCACAATATCAGCTATATGAATGGTTATGTGCACAATCGTATAGCCAATTTCAAACACGTAATATATCGCTGCCAGATTTGTTTTAATTTTTCTTGATATCAGCTATATGAATGGTTATGTGCACAATCGTATTGCCAAAAACATAACTGGGCTCTGCTGTCATTATTTTTGTATCAGTCCCTGCAACCCTCGGATGACTAGAGTGGTCCTCCTTGGCTCAAAGGACGAACAACATCAGGTCATTTAAAGAATTAATTTACCGCACAAATTACAATATTAAAATTTTAATTTCTTTTTTTTATCTACCTTTGAACTGCGAGATCGAGCAGACTTAGCGTCAGAACGTCTCTTTTTGTGTAATATTAGCTTCTGGGGCTCATCTTCCTTCTTTTTTGGCTGGTAAAGTGGGGCACGGTTTACGTCAACTAGAAATGTTAAGTTGGGCATGGTTAACGTCAACTAGAAATGTAAAGTGGGGCATGGTTAACGTCAACTAGAAATGTTAAGTTGGGCATGGTTAACGTCAACTAGAAATGTAAAGTGGGGCATGGTTAACGTCAACTAGAAATGTAAAGTGGGGCATGGTTAACGTCTGCTAGAAATCATGAAGAAAATGAATGCACTGTATTCAAAATATTTGTAAATATGTATCAAACTATAACAGGTAGCCCTGTCTTATCTTAGCTATTCAGGCGCTACTTCTATGCAGAAGATTATTGTGTCCACAGACCATGCTGGTGTGTTGGCAAGTGAAGCAGCGTTCATAGGCCACGGCTATGAGGGTTCCACGCATTACCCAGCCACCTTTGTTGCCCTAAACTGGTGCTAGTTGCCTGTTCAGAGCTGGGTTAACCCAAGGACACCCTTGGCCCCAGGAACAAATCCCCGCATTCACAGGGATTTGAGCTCATGACCGTCTTTACACTAGCCGTGCGCGCATGCCGCTTGACCAATGCTTCACTATTGCTAAAGTTTTATTGTTAAATCACAAGACAAGATATAACATTTACATTCGTCTCTGGCAGATCTTTTCTTGGTTGCCTTGCTGTCAAATCTTCCCTCGCTTGTTATGGCTGTCACAACGAAGGTGTAGTCTGTGTCAGGGGTCAGCCTGTGGGCATTACATGTAAGTTCTGTTCCTGAAAAATAATGAAACAATCCATTCTCTTAAATTTTACAAGTAAGTTCTGTTCCTGAAAAATAATGAAACAGTCCATTCTCTTAAATTTTACATATAAGTTCTGTACCTGAAAAATAATGAAACAATCCATTCTCCAAATTTTACACTTATACATTTTTTTGTTATAGACAATAGTTAAAAATAAAATATTTTGAGTAGTGATGAAAACATTCCAAATAAAACTAGAGTTAATTCTCAAAACAAAGGAGGCAAGAAATTCCAACATCCAGATGGTAGTGCCAGCCATGTCTGAACTTCCTGTCTACTCAAGTGACTCAAAAAAACCCATAGATTTGAGAACTTTATTTTAAATAGAAGAATTAAGAATCCCTATATTACCTAAGCAATGACCATCCATGTCCTTTGTGTTGCCACATGACAGTTTTTTTCTACAACCCTTATCGATAATCTAGATCAGGAGTCAGAAAACTTTTGGAGTGTGAGAGCCATGGACACCACATATTTTGAAAAGTAATTCTGTGAGAGCCATGGACAACACATATTTTGAAAAGTAATTCTGTGAGAGCCATGGACACCACATATTTTGAAAAGTAATTCTGTGAGAGCCATGGACACCAAATATTTTGAAAAGTAATTCTGTGAGAGCCATGGACACCACATATTTTGAAAAGTAATTCTGTGAGAGCCCTGGACACCACATATTTTGAAAAGTAATTCTGTGAGAGCCATGGACACCACATATTTTGAAAAGTAATTCTGTGAGAGCCATGGACACCACATATTTTGAAAAGTAATTCTGGAGAGCCATACAACATGTTTAAAAATTCAAGTCAATGTGAGCCATTTGTGTAATTTCAAAAATAAAAGTACAATAATTAGGCCTATTTCTCTGAATTCTCTTTAATAACATTGTTATGCTGTTTTATCCAAGGCAATTAATCAAAGGAGTCTGAATTTTAAAAAAAATATAATCAAATGTTTGTCTGAGATCCAGATGCAGCCATCAATAGAGCCACATCTGGCTCCCGACCTATGCTCTAGGTGAAACAACCTTTCTATGGCTGTTGAGAACCATTTTCATTGATACAAGTTTTAAAAGCTACAGCTGGCTATGAAATTGAAATTATGGGAAAAAACAGTTTTGAAGATCATATTTTTTTGGAGTAGGCTCTTGGGCCTGTCTTTAATTAATGGGTAAAATATTTACAAACTGAAGTCACTGTTTGATCTTGGGCCTTAGACCATAGCAGATGCAAATCTGAATGTCAAGGTCAGGGTCATTGCATGAGAAAAGCTCTGGAAAGAATGCCCTGGAAATTTAACGAGATCTGGCCCATGACTTTTAACTACCTGTGTGACAACCCTTTTAACATCATGTGTGGCAACCCTTTTAACATCATGTGTAACAGCCCTTTTAACGTCATGTTTGGCAACCCTTTTAACATCATATGTGTGACAACCCTTTTAACATCATGTGTGGCAACCCTTTTAACATCATGTGTGACAACTCGTCTGCTGCCATTCTTAGACCTCTGGCTGAGACAAAGTTTCTTCGCAATATTACTAATGCCCAAACATAACAACTAAGTCTATGAGGTGGCAGTTCTTAAAAATCTATTGGACTGCTTGCTGCAAGTGTATTGTTATTAAATTAATGAAATTTTAGGTTGTCTCTATGTAGCATGTAAATTTTTATGGTAGTCTGTGGCACAGTGTGTATTATATTGAACACAATCAATACTTTTAGCTCTGTCTCATGTATAAGGGATTTATAGACAAAAACTTTATTTTTACAGGTTGTTTATTTTTCATTTTAAGTCTGGCTTTCATCTACATAATCCTTACCAAAAAAATATACTCTTTAACAAATCACTCTAAGCTAAGATACCCAATTATGTCAATGATATAATCTGGCTAGCAACCACCACACTATTATCTCTATGTCAACAATGATATCAAAAAAATCATGCCAATGAAATGAGATTAAGGATACACAACCAAAAGATTTATAGTGAGGATTAGTTGTTACAGCAACTTGAAAGAATTTAAGAGTGCATAGAGAGAATTTTAAAAAAAACACTAAATTTTACATAAATCATTTGTTGAAATTAAATAATACTTAGAGATTTATTTATCCTCCTAACAAGGAACTGGCTATTTTGAAGTTTATGAAAAGTGATTGAAAAAATAGCTTTAGTGCACATTTTCTATAAAGTTACTCTTACTAACTATAATAACCCCAAATAATATCTAATAATCTATAACACCAGAAGTTATCAAAGCCAATAATTGTCTTATCTTATCTGTACAGAAGATTATTGTGTCCACAGACCATGCCGGTCTGTTGGCAAGAGACAGAGTCTTCTCGTTCACATGCCACGGCTATGAGGGTTCCTAGCAATAACCCAGCTGTCTTTGTTTCCTTAACTAATGTTAGGTATCCATTTGGACACCCTTAACACCAGGAACAAATCCCTGCCTTCACGGGGATTCGAACCTGTGACCATCAGTTTGTCAGCCGAGTTCGCATGCCCCTTAACAACTTATATCAACTGTTGTTACATATGTAAATAACTGGTTACATCATCAGAGCGTCACAAGGTGTTACCTAGTAAATAATCTCCAAACATAAAGGAATGGACAGGGATGGGATTGAGTGTATTATTGCCCGCCGCTCAAGATAGTCAAATGTGGAGATCATTGTCTGTTGATCTGTCCATGGGCTCCCCCCAATGACCGCAATGGGCACGAGACCGATGATGGTTAATCAAAAAAACAAAACCAAAACAAAAAAAATTACCTGAGTAAATAATCTGGCCATTCATGCTAACATCGTAGCGTGTGATTCTTCCCATGGGAACTTGTGGAGCGTCCCAGCTGACGCTCATTTCATTCCTGCCGAGGACTTGTACCACCGGCTTTCCTGGCACATGGGCTCCTATATCTGCAGTGGTGCCTGTACAAGAGGACCTGGGACCTTTACCTTTAAACGTGGCTGCGCAAACCTGTGTTAAAAATGGAATTTATCTGTGGTGACCACCGTGTCTCTAAAAGTTATTCTTACTGAATCAGATTTGGTCAACTAACGTGCAGGAATGAAAGAACAGGCAACACAAGTTTATACACTTTTGTGATAAACAATTAAAAAAATGTATAATAGTTATCTAAATAAATAGCATTTGAAAACTCATAACTTTTAAAATCAGAAATAAATTGTTTTTCTTTTTTGTTTCAAGCTGAAACAGGCGTATAGCTCAGTGTGACCTTTCAATTGCTTTAAATTCAAACCTTATACCTTGTTTCACTATTTAGTTCTCTGAGTGATCAATGAAGCTTATTTGGACCATCATGTTATTATTTGTGGTTGTTTTTTTTTAGATAGTTACGAATGTTTTAAATTAAATGCATTTATAAATATGTGTATTACAATTTTTTTATGTGAACCTTGAGAGCCAACTGTTCCCTGGGGCACTGCACTATATAAGTTCTCAAAATATAATTATTACTATTATTATTAAAAGCTATGATGTTTTTTTTCTTATTAAACTTTATTTTTATAATACAACAGTTTACCTATTTATTTACTTACTTAAACAAAACTAATATACAGATCACTCAAATAATTTTTCACAATTACACTTTTTACATTTTTCTTAATTTAAAATCTTAAGCAATTGTCAATTCACATGAAAAATAAAGTTCTAGAACAATGTTCCTGGAGCACATTAAAATGGAATTTATAATTAGTTGAGAAGCAATTATATGAAGTCATAAAACATATGAGCTTATGTATTTATAAAAAAGTTTTAATTCAAGTTTCTAAAACATATGAAGACTACAAGGGAAGAAACGGGTAAGTGACATTTTTGACATCTGTTAGTTATCCCCTGTATCTGATAGAGAATGAAACTAGAATGCCCTGTATGATGGTTTATGAAAAAATTATGTCTCTGTCTCTATTTAAATTCAAATCTATTTAGTTAATTTATAAAACATCTGTTTAATTTTGAACTTTAAGACTTGAATATCTAAAATATGTAGAAATACATAGGACGCAATAATCTTTAGTACAGAAGGAGCTGTAACATATAAGATAAGATAAAAACTATAAAAATGTGACATAGTCGGTTTTTTCCCTTGAGCTCTTCGTATACATGTATTCACCTCAACTTCATAAGACGTACTAGGAGTGAGGCCAGAAACTATGGCTGTTAATTCCATCGTATGGGCCACCATTGTCTTACCTGAGATGAGAGGATTTCATAATGATCTTTTCACATGAACTTTTAAAAGTATGTCAAGATTTGTTTTTTATATTACACAGAAATAATGTAATTTTAGAAATAAATAAATTTTAGAAATAATTAAAGAATGAATTAACTATTTTCATTCAATGAATAATATTTTGGCTGGCAGATTTTTAGATTTTTGCGAATAAAAGTTTCACTATGTACCAGTTTGGAATTTATCACAGTTAACAGAAACTCAGGTGTGAATCTTCTGACCACATGGTATAAACTCACAACTGGATAAGAAATATGACCCTTATAATTGAGCGACGTGAGATGAAAGGTTTAAATATGTGAAAGATCTCTTGACAATACATGCTGTGGCGTAGTGTGGGTATGCGGTGACCACGGCATTTGCCCCCCCCCCTTGCCCCCTCTTGTCACGTCACTGAATACATGGTCCCTCTTGTTATGATCCAGATCGTAATAAAAAATTTATTTTCATCTGCAGAGAAGAAACCCTTAATGACATGCATAAAATTTCACTTTAAAACTTATTTATAATTATTTATCACAGTGCTTCTACTTCTAGGTAAAAAAAAAATATTATGAAAGTATATTTATAATTTTACCTTGTGCGGCATGTTCTTCAAAACCCTCCTAACTAATCAACCATGTGAATAATTTTGACATTGCGCCATTTATTCATGAAGGGAATTTACCAAAATTTTTATTAGATCATCTGGCATTACTATTTCTTAGGTTTATTTATTCTAAATAATTCCAAGCAGCTATTTTTTTATTAAACCAATTAATATATTTTGTTTTGTTGATTTCCTTATCCTGCCTTGTTGTTTGTATATTTGTAATTTTTGGGGTCTGCTGATGTCCTTTAATAAACAACTTTTATTATAGTGCTAATCAAAATGACAAACATGTTTGTTTTTTTTTGCTTCCCCCTTTGCATTTTTTTTTCTCCTTGCTTTATTACAAATTACTTTTAATGGCGACTGCTCAAAATAAAAAATAACACTGAATTCAAAGAATGAACATTCAAATTAATCCACTGACCCTGATAGACATAATATCCTTTTGAAATTCCATGAAATTTTCCTGGTGGCTCCCATCCTACCTTGAGCTGTGTTGTTGTCACACCTAACACTTGGACGTTTTGTGGAGCTTCAGGAACTAAGTGGAAGAAAAAATTTTTTTTTTAAATTAATTTCAAATATAACAAGACATTACTAAACAATTTAATAATTGTTAGGATTCAAGAAAAGAATTAAAAAATGAGAGCTAAGCATGCTTTCAAATATTGATAGTAAGTTCAATCAAAGCAGACAAGCGCACATTACAACGCTTTGGGGCTTTGAACGTTAAAATTTATGTAGTAATTTTGTGACTGTTTGGATATATTGAGTTCATTAATTTTTCTTTTACAAAATTAATGAACTACCTCAATCATATCGTCACAATTATAGCATCAAATGTCAACCCCCATCATCCCTTCCCCACAACAACAATTGATGAAATGTCAAGTCAAACCCTTCCGCCCCCCACCCTCAAACAAAGATGAAATGTCCGACTTACTGTCCTCCTCTGTTGTTACAGACGTAGCTTCACTAAACGGACTCTCATCAACGTCCGTCGTTGCCCTGATCTTAAAACTGTATGTTGTATGTGGAGTGAGATTCTTCACTTCAAACTGGCAACTAGGACCTGAGTAGCAGCAGTTGTTCCCTGAGGACAGAAACAACAAACTGAAACAATCTGGTCACGTGGTGATTGGGTAAGACTAGTTTTGTGAATACTTCCTTGTCTAATAAATAAAGGGGTGACTGGGTAAAACTAGTTTTTGTCAATACTTCTTTGCCTGATAAAAAAAAAAGGTATGATTTAAGGAAATATTGTAATAATGTAAAGATTACTAATTAAGAAATATTAAAAGGAACAAAATTTTAATACTTTGTGACTGTGCATCTACTAATTCACTTATGAAAGCAAAAATTTAATCTAGAGCAAAATGTTTTCCCAATATATTTTTTGCTTAATGAGAAATCTGAATAAATTAACAAAGTTAGATGCAAATTTTAACCTTCATACAGCTGATAGCAAACATCAAATCCACTTTTTGTTGAGACCGGCATCCATGAAGCA
Organism: Radix auricularia; assembly: GCA_002072015.1. Classification (NCBI taxonomy): domain Eukaryota; kingdom Metazoa; phylum Mollusca; class Gastropoda; family Lymnaeidae; genus Radix; species Radix auricularia. The sequence continues at coordinate 232,762 of MUZC01000088.1, read as the reverse complement.
TCACACAAGTTGGGTCCAAGGACTAGATAACAAAATATTTTCAGTCTTGAAATTTTGTCTATAAAACTATTTCAACATTATTTATGTGCTCAAAAGGACACATACTTTAATTTATTTAGAATCAATTGTCATAAAAAAAAAAAAACCTTCAAGTTCAATCCTGTACAAAATGATGAAAGATTTACAAATAATAAAACATCAAATGATAATTAAAATAATACACATTCAAATAAATTTTCATTACTTTAAGTTTTCTAAAGATTTATTTCTTTATTTTTTAAAACTTGTTATCAAATTTCAATATTCTCAATAGTTGCATTAAGAAAGATAACTTTTCAACCATTCAAAAAGAATTTTAAATATCCTATGGAGAAAAGATTTTATTTTGCACTTCTTATCTTATTTGTTACAGACGACCCTATACAGAAGATTATTGCATTTAACGCTTATTAGCTATAAGTATATGCTAATTAAGGGAGTCAACTTAAATAGAAGGCAATTAATAATGCCAGCTCCAAATGGGTGAAAAGCGGCGGGGTAATGCGTGGAACACTTAGCCGTGGCATGTGAACGCTGCATCACTTGCCAAAAAAAACAACTGCTGCCTTGTAGATGGTCTTGGCTGACCAAAGGCTATGGAAGCAAATCCAGAAAATACAGCAGGCTGAAGTCGGAGACCACGGGCCAATAGGCACAAAACTCGTGGCACGCAAAACTCAAAATTCAATATTGAGAACGAAGAAGAAGAACAATAATGCATTCGTACCAGTAATTGTTGGAGCTTCAGGGGGATCCAAAGGCTTGAGAATTTCAAGAGTAATCAGAACTTCATCTTTTAAATCAGGATTCACATCAGAAAGTTGCTCAATTTTCTGGAAGACATTTTATTAAACTCTATAAATATACATAGTTTTGAAAATTTATTAAATGCAAAATTTTAGTATTGTACAGTTTCTCCCATTTGCTTATTTAACTCCCTGTGTTTCATAGGACATTTCAGATATCTGTAGAAGCCTATAGATATCTTCCTTCACTCTTTTACCGGCTGTCCAGTTCAATAAGGTAATGGGAAAGAATTTACGAACGGAATTGGTCTGAACTAAAACTTTTACAAAGAAAACCGAGGCATTGTCAAAACATAAAGTTCCGTCAAATGCGCAAACCACTAAGTTAAGAATATGAAGATGAAATGGTTACAAACAAGTGAATCAAAAAATTTGGCTGAGAGTCTCCGATTTGTTCCATTCATGACAAACCGTTCTTTTCACCAATGTATTCAGCAGTCACCTTATGAGGCCATGGTTTGGCTGAGTACCTCAAATATGCCCAGAGAGGTGATGAATAATTAAGCTATGGACGAAGACCTTGAAAACGTCTAACAAGAAATGGAGGATGCTTTAAATGCAGGGACTGACTCCAGAAATAGAGATGCTGCCATGCTGGATCGGAAAGTTCAGACCAGTTCCCTGATTATATATAAACATGCCAAAAAGGTCTGCATTGTATGTGAAAAAGAGTGTAGTTCAGCCTGTTTTTATGAATCCTGTTGCTAAGATCTGCATGCAATTTGTGGAATCTGCAGTGAAACAGAAGAAGACTGCGGCGGTAAATAACTATTTCACAATAAACAAGGAATCAGGAAGAAGAGGTAACAACAGCTCACAACAGTTTGTTTAGAAATTCAGATGTAAATACCTAGCAAAAGAAAGTTGGAGATAATGTCCGTGCTCTATAACAGATGTTGGTAAAGGTGGCGGTGATCTTGGCGTTTTCATGAAAATTGAGAAAGGTGTTCTATAAACTAGGAACAGAACATGGTGTTCTATAAACTAGGAACAGAACATGGTGTTCTATAAACTAGGAACAGAACATGGTGTTCTATAAACTAGGAACAGAACATATAATTTGAAATTAGATAAAAGTTCATCCTGTTGTCATAAGTGATAATGGAAAGAAATAGTTTACAGTATTTTATTAATTTCACTTTTGTCACTAATTTTTATCATTTGTAATTAACAATTAATTTTAAGTATTAAATTTTACTAGTCAATCTTCAATCTGCTCATGAGTATTTTCTTTTGGGCTTTGGCCAATCAACATAAGACATTTCGCAAACCAGCCAGCCAAAGTCTGAATTATGGGCTTTGGCTGGCCAATTTGCATCAACATTGTCTGCTTCGCAATTAGGCGGCCAGTTTGCAAAGTGGCCGATTTCAGGCTTAGGGCGTAACATTATACATATATATATCATCAAATTACACAATTTGCTATGTATGTCTGTCCATAACGCTACTAATTTTAGAAAGCAGCGCACCGCTGAAAAAAAAAGAGACTTGAAAAAAATTTACTGCCCCAAAAATAACTCTTTATGAATGTTTTACCTGTAATGCAGCCTGAACTTGGGGAAACGCCCTTAATTTTTGACATCCTTTGGGCTGACTTGCTAATGTTCTCAGTGTCCTGGCATGGAAGATAGAATAGAAAACTAAATATCCACTTGGAATTTTAGATCATTAACCACAATAATTAGGCTGTCCTGTCAGGCCTATTAATATACAGTATATGTAGGTCTGACATTGTCAGGATTGTATTGTGAGGTCCTGTCTAGCCTACATATATACCCTGTAAAAATAAATATATTTTGAGTCTAGGCAAACAAAGTTAAGTGTTTGCTTTTTTAATTAACAAAATTTTGTACAAATTTTATTTTAAAAAAGTTTTATTCTCTTCATTATTAAATAAACTCTTCAATTTTCCCAAAGATTTTAAAAAAGCTTCATTAACATTATGTTTCTATGCTCCTCTAACAATAAAATGGTACTAGCAGACGATGGCGTTTCCATGGTTTCCTTACATAGCTGCAAACCATCCAGTCTCAGAATCCTCAGCCATGAGCAGACGTGACAGTGTCTTCACCACATTGTCAGAGTTGCCATTGCTCAGCAGGCGGCCATGACCTTCTAAGCTGGTTGCTAGGCAACTCAGAGCAAAACATGCATTTTTACTGGCACCTGTGTCGTCACAGCTCAACATCTTGAACAGAGAAGAAATCTGAAAGTGTCATGAATTAAATTAGACAGAGATGAAATCTGAAAGTGTCATGAATTAAATTAGACAGAGATGAAATCTGAAAGTGTCATGAATTAAATCAGACAGAGATGAAATCTGAAAGTGTCATGAATTAAATTAGACAGAGATGAAATCTGAAAGTGTCATGATTTAAATTAGACAGAGATGAAATCTGAAAGTGTCATTAATTAAATTAGTCAGAGATGAAATCTGAAAGTGTCATGATTTAAATTAGACAGAGATGAAATCTGAAAGTGTCAAGAATTAAATTCAATGTGATATTTGTTTCTTTATGGTTGAAAATTTAACTTTAAAAAGTGAGGCGACATTCTATTACACTAATATTTAATGCAGTGAAAATATCTTCAGATTAACAACACGTTTTGGTTAAAAATACAGGGATCTTAAAGGAATTGTGGCTGGCAGCTATTTTAAGTTTCTCTATCTCTTAAACAAATGAACCATAAAATTATGTAAATATATGCTAATTTTATTATTATTATTTTTTTAAATTTGAGTGCAAAAAATTTGTATTATTAAATTTTAATAAAATAAACAAAATAGAAAAATTAAAGAAAAATAAAATGGTATAAGCATTCACCATTCTTGACAAACGTACAAAAAAAGTAAGAGTTCAGTTTAAACAGTCAGAGTACAGATTACATGAGCAGTAGGAGTGAAGTTTATCTGGCCAATAGCTGGTCTCCTTACAATTACTCTCAAACTAATTAACTCTAATTATGATAACAACTACTAAGAGAGAAGCACATCTTTTTGTATGCCTAGAAATGTTGATAGCAGGAGGACTCAAACACTAAGAATCAATATATTGAAAAATGTGTGAAATAAAGCCCTGTGCTACGAAAGAAACATTAAAAAAGACCAAAAATGAACTTCGATCTTGGTTCTCCTGCAATTAGTGCAGAAATTACTACTATAATTTCAGGTTCTATTTTAGCCAAATAACCCATTTGAAGAAGCATCAATTCCTACTACGCTATATCCATCAAAGGCGGAAGGATTCTATGTGTATAACATCGTTATTATTATTATTTTCCTTTATGATGTATTCCAAACATTCACTCAAAGAAGGGTTAGTAATACAGGTGTAACAGATTTGGACTCCGGCTATGGCAAATCCATAATCTGCCCCTTTTTACAAATCTGTCTCCGGCTCTGCCTGGACTTCACTTTAAAAAATATTTTAAAATCCAGCTCTGGCCAGTTTAAAAACTTTGAATCCAGTACACCCCTAGTTAGTAAAAAAAAAAACTCCTGCACCCACCATTTTATCACAGTCAGGAAGCTGTAACAGCCGCTGTCTACCAGAATCCATGTCACACAAGCGACCAATAGCAAACGCTGCATTCATGCCTCGGCCTGTTAAAAAAAAACTTTTTCAAACATCTTGGCTGCGTAAAAAAAACAAAACAACTATAGATTTTTAAATGAGCCTAATGTGTGATGCAGATGAACAACAATAACACAAAATACAGATGATACAAGGGTACATGTAATGTGATATAAAATAATTGTATAAAAGATTTGATACAATAATTGTACAAGACGACACTGTGATAGTCACTAAGTGACAGTCAACTACTGCAATGGTGATTTATCAAATTAAAAAGGAAATAAGGAAGACTATTAGCTTGCTAAAATTGGTTTATTGAAGGAAGTTGTTTTTTCTATGGGAGTAGGAGGAGGGGTAAGGTTGTTGGGAAATATATTTACACTACACTAAGTAGTTCTCTACAACAAAAATAATGGGTTAAATTTTTCAAGAGCAAAATAAAGATTAAATTAATTTTTTAAACCTAGTCCAGTAAAAAAATTCATTCTACATATTGTTTAAATACCCATTAAACATGAGCTCAGCAAGATACCAAATGACTATGTATAAGTGCTCAAGAATAATAATAAACTAATATATATAATATATCAACTTTAAGTACACCAGAATTTATTTGCTCTAAACCTAACTACAGTTAACTTTTTTAAACTTCGACCTTTTATAAAGAAATTTTTTTTATCCATTACATGCTTAAATAAAGTCTAGTTTTCATTTAAAAGAGAAATATTTTCTCATTTAGATAATAATCATGACTGATTTTTTTTTTAATGATTATTTTGATTTTAAAATGTTCATTCTTCAGCCCTGAACTAAAATTAATATTCTACTTATTGGATTGTGACAACCTAAGCATATTACAAAGCTCACTTACAAACATCCATTTCTCCTATGCCATGCATTGAATATGAATAAGCAGTAAGGCAAAAATGTATAAGACACAAATTACTTATTTAAAAAAACAACATTAAGTTGAATTTTTATGAAAACAGATAACAATTTATAATTCATTAAAATTTGTATTTCATTCATAATTTACACTTATCCCCATAGAAGATCAACATAAATGAACAAAATCAACAGCAATGTCTAACATGGGCCAACAGGCTGTTTAACATGGGCTAACAGGCTGTTTAACATGTTCTAACAGGCTGTTTAACATGGGCCAACAGGCTGTTAAACATGTTCTAACTGACTGTTTAATATGGCCAACAGGCTGTTTCCCATGGGCTAATAGGCTTTTTAACATGGGCTAACCGGCTGTTTAACATGGGCTACCATGCTGTTTAACATGGGCTAATAGGCTGTTTAACATGGGCCAACAGGCTGTTTAACACGGCCAACAGGCTGTTTAACATGGGCTAACAGGCTGTTTAACATGAGCCTACAGGCTGTTTAACATGGGCCAATAGGCTGTTTAACATGGGCTAACTGGCTGTTTAACATGGGCTAACAGGCTGTTTAACATGAGCCTACAGGCTGTTTAACATGGGCCAATAGGCTATTTAACATGGGCTAACAGGCTGTTTAACATGGGCCAATAGGCTGTTTAACATGGGCCAACAGGCTGTTTAACATGGGCTAACAGGCTGTTTAAATTGGGGCCAACATGCTGTTTAACATGGGCCAACATGCTGTTTAACATGGGCCAACAGGCTGTTTAACATGGGCCTACAGGCTGTTTAACATGGGCCAACATGCTGTTTAACATGGGCAACATGCTGTTTAACATGGGCCAACATGCTGTTTAACATGGGCCAACAGGATCTTTTACATGAGCCAACAGGCTGTTTAACATGGGCCGACAGGCTGTTTAACATGGGCCAACATGCTGTTTAACATGGGCCAACATGCTGTTTAACATGGGCCAACATGCTGTTTAACATGGGCCAACAGGATCTTTTACATGGGCCTGCAGACTCTTTAACATGGGCCAACAGCCTGCTTAAGAAAAGAAAAATCATTTATGCTGTCTAAACTGGTGCAGGTGTAAACATGAATCAATAAATTTATACAAGCCTGATTGTATGACGTATTTATACAAGCCTGATTGTATGACGTATTTATCCAAGCCTGATTGTATGACGTATTTATACAAGCCTGATTGTATGACCTATTTATACAAGCCTGATTGTATGACGTATTTATACAAGCCTGATTGTATGACGTATTTATCCAAGCCTGATTGTATGACGTATTTATACAAGCCTGATTGTATGATGTATTTATACAAGCCTGATTGTATGACGTATTTATCCAAGCCTGATTGTATGACGTATTTATACAAGATTTATACAAGCCTGATTGTATGACGTATTTATCCAAGCCTGATTGTATGACGTATTTATACAAGCCTGATTGTATGACGTATTTATTCAAGCCTGATTGTATGACGTAATTATACAAGCCTGATTGTATGACGTATTTAGGAATAAAGATCACAAAAAAAAGAAAAGTCTGGTGCTGCATGCATGCCGACCAATAATTTAGTCAAAAAATTGATAGAGTCCTCAACGGCATCCAAAATTAGTGGTGCTTTTAAGACATGCAATATTTTTCAAAAACTGTCATTTGAAAGAAACTTCAAAGGTCCAATTTATTTAGCAAATATTTATGTAAACCTGTTAATGTTAGAGTGACCTTACATCAATTAAAGATTTAGATAACTTTTAAATTAATAAACTTTTTTGGATGAAGCATTCTGTCGTGTGGATGTGGAATGGGTTGCCTGAACATGCCAGGAAAACCAATACATTATCAACACATGCCAGGAAAGCCAATACATTATCAACACATGCCAGGAAAACCAATACATTATCAACACTCAAAACTCTGATAAAAATGAAAGTAACTCTAGTAATAAACTGGGGGAAAGCTTATGACGCAATAACAGTGGCTTAGCTAGAGATTTGAGGGCCAGGGTGGCTTGGCCTCTTTGGGAAGGGGGGCCTGCATTTTGACATGAGATAATGTACACTCCTTTAAGGGTCTTATCTTATCTGTTACAGATGCTCCTTCTATACAGAAGATTATAGCGTCCTTCGTTTATCTAGTGGAGTGCAGGGGGAACCTTCAAATTTGGACCCCCCTCATCTATCTACGCCACTGCACAATCATCTTTTGTATAGAAGGAGCGTCTGTAACGCAAAAGATAAGAAAGCCCTTCAGATTCTTCAATATATACAAATGTCAAATCAGTAGACATAATTTTGCTATATTTTTCTATATTATAAATGTTTCATTTGCTTCTACATATAATAAATATTACTCAAGATAACTAAAACTATTGTAATCCACAATTTAAAAATAGATTTACTAGATGAGATTTTATCTAACGAGGTTTTAGCCGCTTCACCTACAATTTGCAAAGTTTCAAATGAAAACAAAACAAGAAAGAAAAAAAAAACACCGACATACCAGCTTCATCTACTCCAAGGGCTTGGATAACTCTTGTTAATATTTTCTGGGAATGTGAGTGTTTCAAAATACTGAGACAACCTGCTTCTGATATACACAGCCTTTGAGAGGACACAGAATAATGACATATTTTATTCCATGACATCACTGCATTATATTAATTATATGATTATTTTATTGTTAAGTTTAAAAAAAAAAAAGCCATGATGTGAAAATTATTTATCCTGTTAAATGATAATGATTATTAATAGATAATCATTTCCTGTAATAAAACTAATTGGCCTATTTTCTAATAAGAATGCAGGACTAGTTACAAACCATATATAAGGGTAGGACACAATAATATTCAGTACAGAAGGAGTGTCTGTAAAAGTATAAGGTAATTTTCCCCAGCAATTTCTAGGAATGAAGTATCCTCTAAATTATGGAATTTATTCAAGAAATTCTCTTTTTTTTCTCTCTCTTATTAAATAAACCACAAACTTAATGAATATTTTCTTAACATCACTAAATTCATATCTAGATTATAGATGAGAATGGCCTAGATATCCCAATCTGGCAACTATAGATATCCTTACATGGCAAGTATAGATATCCCCACCTGGCAAGTATAGATATACCCACCTGGCAGCTATAGATATCCCCACCTGGCATTAATAGATATCCCCACCTGGCAACCATAGATATCCCTACCTGGCAACTATAGATATACCCACCTAGCAACTATAGATATCCCCACCTGGCAACTATAGATATCCCCACCTGGCAAGTATAGATATCCCCACCTGGCAAGTATAGATAACCCCACCTGGCAACTATAGATATCCCCACCTGGCAACTATAGATATCCCCACCTGGCAACTGTAGATAACCTCACCTGGCAAGTACTAGTGCAGCGTTGCTGGCCGTCCACAGGTTGTCAGCTCCTAGCAGTGCGGCCACGTGATCCAACATGTCATCTATGCAAGACTCAGACAACATCCATTCCCTCCCTTCCAAGCTTTCAGCCTGATGAAAACAAATGACATATCCTTAAATGTTTTTTTTTTTAGGCAGCCCACCTCCCTTATGTCACTGCCATAATTTGGGAATGTAGGAGAATTGCGATGCCATGGGCACCCACTTTTCTTTTCTCAACACTTAAAGATATTGGCCTCTAGGGACTCGACACCTTCAGGCTTAAACTTGTCAACCTCTGACTTTTTCTGCAGTCCTTGCTTTGACTAAATTTGATGTTCTTCATTAGGATATGAATGTACTTGGTTGTATTTTTTTTATTTAAAAAATAAATATTTATGTACTGAGTACTTCAACAATATGAAAACAGTGATGAAATTGGGTGAACAATCTTTCCAGTGCAACTTTTGGGTATTGGCTAAACGAAACTGTTGAGTGTTGTCTAAACGAAACTGTTGAGTATTGGCTAAACAAACTTTTGAGTATTGGCTAAATGAAACTGTTGAGTATTGGCTAAATGAAACTATTAAGTATTGGCTAAAAGAAACTGTTGAGCATTGGCTAAACGAAATTGTTGAGCATTGGCTAAATGAAACAGTTGAGTATTGGCTAAACGAAACTTTGAGTAATGGCAAAACAAAACTGTTGAGTATTGGCTAAATGAAACAGTTGAGTATTGGCTAAACGAAACTGTTCAATATTGGCTAAACAAAACTTTTGAGTAATGGCTAAACGTAACTGTTGAGTATTGGGTAAATTAAACTGTTTAGTATTGGCTAAACGAAACTGCTAAATATTGGCTAAACGAAACTTTTGAGTAATGGGTAAATGAAACTGTTTAGAATTGGCCATGGCAAGTTATCGTGCTTAAGAGATGAAATATTGAGTAGCTTGATAGATAAATGAAAAAGAAATAGAAATCAAGGTTGATAAAAATATAAGAGACTTTGGAATCTAAGAATTGGAAAACTCAGTAAAAGACCCCCCCCCCTCCAACCCAAAAAAAAAACAAAACAACAACAACAAAAAAACACAATTATTCATTTCATTCTTTACTTTGCACTAAAAAGTTATTTATCAATGTCCCATCACTAACAGGTCATTTACCAATGTCCCATCACTAACAGGTCATTTACCAAAGTCCCAAGTGTCCCAGCACTAACTAAACATTTACCAAAGTCCTAAGTGTCCCAGCACTAACAGGTCATTTACCAAAGTCCCAAGTGTCCCAGCACTAACAAGTCATTTACCAAAGTCCCAAGTGTCCCAGCAGCGTTCATAACACTCTCCGGGTCGTCGAACGCCAACATTCGAGTAAGATCCTCGAGTATTTTCTTGCTCTCTTTAGTATGGCGGCCCTTGGCAAGGGATAGTATCCTGGAACAGCCAAGCTCTGACTCCGCCAGAGTGCCAAGGATGTACGCAGCGTTGCCAGCGACCCTGAGAAAGTAAAGGTGGGAGATGATTGTTGCTTCAGGTGAGGCTGGTCCAGTTGTTTTTTTTTTGTTGTTGTTTTTTTTTAACCTGGCTGTTAAACTGATGAAATAAGGCCAGGTTTAAAAAAAAAGTCAAGAATAAAGGCAGAGAGTAGGAAAACGCGAATGCTAAGAAAACAATTTAGGGGCCGTCCATGAAGTACGTAAGGGTGTAAGAAAGTGGCGACAGTTTGTGACAGGGGGGAAAGGGGGGTCAGCTCATTTGTGAAGTCACTTGTGTTTTAGATAAAATCTTAATTATTTGTTGTTGTTTTTTAAAATCAATAGTGTGACGTACTGTGGGGGAGGAGGGTCCGAGATTTGTGACAGTTTGTGACAGGGGAGGGGGTATTAAATATGGTCAATAAATAGCGTGACGTACATCAAGGACGGCCCCGTAAATGTGGGTGTCCACTAAACAATTATTTTTGCAACAGGATCTTTTAGTAGTCAGAAGTCACGTTGCCCGCTCTACAACGAACTCCCTTAGCTTGCCACTCGACCACCGCGGCCCCTTTCACTGTTCGATACTTGTATTATTTAACCAGTGACCGAGAGACGCTCAGAGGCCAACTGGGTGTCACTGACACCTATTGACATCTGACGCTCAGAGGTCACTGACACCTTTTGACATCTGACGCTCAGAGGTCACTGACACCTATTGACATTTGACGCTCAGAGGTCACTGATACCTATTGACATCTGACGCTCAGAGGTCACTGACACCTATTGACATCTGACGCTCAGAGGTCACTGACACCTATTGACATTTGACGCTCAGAGGCCAACTGAGTGACACTGACACCTATTGACATCTGACGCTCAGAGGTCACTGACACCTATTGACATTTGACGCTCAGAGGCCAAAGGGTTTCTCTGACACCTATTGACATCTGACGCTCATAGGCCAACTAGGTGCCACTGACACCTTTTGACATCTGACGCTCATAGGCCAACTGGGTGTCACTGACACCTATTGACACCTGTCGAGTAGCTCGGCGACAACCTTGACAGGCTGACAAATGAAAGGTATAAAAGCCGCCTCGTCCATCGGGGGTGTTCAATAAAATAGCGCTAGGCTGTGAACAGAGAGCGTTGGCGCGGTGAAAGGATTTCTTTGTTAATCGGTGTGATATAGACTTGTACGATCAACATGTTCGCAAGTTCCGAGGAATCATGTGTGTATAGCAGGCGGGGCTATTTATAACATTCCGTGAGGAGAGACGGGATTGGTTGATGTTAATACAGGAGTCCATTTTTATTTTTTAAAGGTTTTTTTAAGGGAAACAAAAGGTTAGCCCGTGCTTAAAATGAGTTCTCATAACATTCTGTGGTATGAATTTTTAAAAAATATTTATATTTCCAATGTTTTTTTAAATTTCGGTGAGGCCGTTACAAGAATATGCATCTTCTATGTTAAACTATACCCAACCAACTAAAAAAAGAACACTTTTCAAAAGTTGCAAAATTCATTATTGGAGAATATTTAAAATTGAAAGGAGTAACAATATAAGTTTAATCATTAAACCTTGAAACACTGGAGTATATAAAAAAAGAACAAAGTAGTGATAATACATAAGACAATTAATTATAACTTGGAAACAGTGGTGTAACTAGGGGAGGGGGTCCCAATTCAAAAGCCCCCCTTGAGCCTCCACTTGAGGGGGCCCCTAAAGAAATGTCCAAAAATTGTTTTTACATGAAATATTGCACCACAGCCATGTATGCAGGGCCCCCCGAAAGAGGCAAAGCCCCCAGGACCCCTACAAATCCCTAGCTACGCAATTGCTTGGAAACACAACACAAAGATAATCTAAATACCTCAGAAAGACATGGGGATAAAACATCTTTCTTATTCAGTATGCAAGAACAAACACATACAAAATCTCGTACTTCCTGTCGGGAATTCGGACATGAAATGGGTTGCCTGGCGAACCCAGGAAAACCCTAACCCTAACCCTTATCAACATTGAAAACTCCAATACAAAGGCAAGACCAGACATAAACCACGAATAGGCGTGTGATGCAATAATCATTAGTATAGAAGTAGCGTCTATAATAGATACGAAAAGTTAATAAGACACACGGCGGAATCAGTGGCGTAGCTAGGGAAAGGGGAAGGTGGTCCAAATTTGAAAGTCCCCCCGGACCCCACTCAATAATATATATTACGCCATCGGTCAAATTGATGGGGCCCCCAAAGAGCCCAAGCCCCCCCGGGCCCCTCTAGCTACGCCACTGGCCGGAATAAAAAAAAAGGACGTGTGTGTTTTCCAATACCTCAAGTTTTAGCCCTAGGACAATGATCTCCTCCATTAGGTCGATATTGACTTAAGAAGACGGTGGTGACGTGGGAGAAAAAAATAAGGGGGGTGGAGTTTCATAAAATTCGTTTTAATCACTTTTATGGCATACATGAAAACTGATGAGTTTCTTTCAGTGTATAATTATGCACACGCGCACTTGGTTTCATGAAATGTTGGTGCTACTGTCAGAAATTATTTTTAGGACTTGTCACTAAGTTTTCTTGTATCTAAATCATGCCTTCAGAGATTGTGACCAGTGAGGTAGAACAAGACCTTTAAAGCGAGGCGCTTCCGGCGAAACGGTTGGAGAATATAAATAGAAGCACAGCCATCTTAGTTCAGCGCAGCATGTTCATAGCGTTTTGGTTTTAAAGAGTTTTATCACGTCAATATCGGATAATATTGATCTATTGATTAGACATGAAATCTAGGAGTTTGATTTGGGCAACAACGACAATGAAATGTTAATCTCGCTTCCTGTGTAATCGTTTGCTAATGACGACATTGATAAATGCTGTTCTAAAGTGGAAACTACATTTATGGTACAGAGTGACGTAATCGATTTCTGGTAGATCTATGCATTTTTTTAAAGGAGGGGGAAAAAAGTCTTAGCAAATTAAAAATCTTCCTTTTCTTTTCTCTGTTTTTTTTTAAAATCTACTTAGGTCTAATTACTTTTCTTTTTCCACGGTATAATATGTAATTTATAATGTAAATTATTGGCGGCTGGATAGCGAAGTCAATAGTGCGCCCACCTCACGCTAAAGCCACTATAAAAATATTGAGGAATGACAAACGCTAAGAAAGCCCTCCGCTTAGCTGGAAAGGGATGGGCGCCGCCAGGGTGTACAATGCCCTGCAGTGCCCTATTGGAAACATCAGTGCCCCCCCCACCACGATCTGGGCTCAAAAAAGAAAAAAGAGGTTATGGGACTAAAAATAAAACAAAGGTAGTGGAAGTGTTGTTCGCTAGCTGTGTAATGTGAGAATCTGGGACTTTGTGGCATTCAAGTGTTGTGCTTTTATACAATGGAGGTGGATAAATAATGCAATCTCATGCGAGTCGTTAGGAGATAATGAATGAGTTATGTAATGCCTTTAAACTTCTGGGTTATAGCGTCGGATTATCCGTGAAACCCAGTAAGCCGGGGATTAAACGTATATCTGCATGTGGTGGGACCCACAAGGTCTGAAGCAATACTTATGGGATTGTTATATGAAATGGATACGGATAGAAAGACGTGTTAACAGATAACCATCTCTACAGATGTCCATCTTGAGCGGCGGCCAGTAGTTCAAAAATACAATAAAATATTAAATATTATGTTCGTATTTTTACCCTCCGATTCAGTGTCAGGATTAGATCACAAGAAACAATAATAATGACATCACAAGAAAGAAGTTAATAACAGTTATTACTCGATTTGGTTCCAAGTCACAGTTTGTTGGTTGTTGTTGTTGTTGTTTTTTTAGAAGATAAACTATAATAAAATCGCTAGAAATAATTTTTAAGATTTAGGCCTAACTACTTTCATTAAGCGTGAAAAAGTTAACAAAAATTGCAAATTAAAAAAAAAATGTATGGGGCTGTTTTGACAGGTCACGTTCTATTCGATGTCGTCATTGAAGGGTGGATTCTTAGTCAACCGTTATAAACAATGATGTCCTATAGCAGTGGTGGCGAACCATTTTGGGACCGCGTGCCCAAATTTTAACAGAAACCCACTTATTTCTTGGAAGGTGCCAACACTCCAATTCAACCCAAATATGGTGGTTTGGCTTAGCTGTTGTTTTTTTTAAAACTTTTTATTACGAAAGTAATATTTTAGTCGCGTGCCGGCTGATAAGGCTCTGCGTGCCGGCTGATGAGGCTCTGCGTGCCGGCTGTGGCACGCGTGCCATAGGTTCGCCGTCACTGCTCTAACGACTACCGGTGACAGGCAGTGTTAATGCCCTATAATATCGATCGTGCCGAAACTATACAAGTCTCACTTTGAAACCCACCCACCGTTCCAGGACGATCTCCAGTTTAAGCCACAAGCTTAAAAGTTAATTCTTTCTTCAACACAAGAGTCGACAGTCTGCAGTGCCGAGCAGGGCCGGATTAAGACTGCATGGGGTCCCTGGCTGCAATCAAACGGGAGCCCTATCTAGCTAAAGTCCCTTTTAATAAAATGATTGCTAGAATTTAATATAAGACTAACTAAATATTAATCATGTAATAAAATAAAAACGAACCTCGAAGAAATAACTGAAGTGTTCGCCGGTTAGTTACAATTGAGTGTGAAAAGAAAAATTTTGAGATAGTATTCCACGCTGGGAATCAATCCCGACATCGCTTGCATCACAAGCCTATACTCTTCCACACGGCCAGCAGAGCTTTTCAAAATTAAGAAATTTTAAAAATATAAACATATTTTATGATATGTTCTCTTTTAAGCCAATCAAATCAAGTTTTTCGATTATTAAGACTATCAGGTCTGAACAGCGACCAGTTTAATATACTATTTATTAATTTATTTAATTTATTATATTTTCAAGTTTCAAGGGTTTGTGAAAACATTGTACACTTTTATTTTAAAATATAAAAAGTTTGGGGGCCCCAAAACAAACGGGGGCCCCTGGCTATAGCCCGTTCAGCCACCCCCTTAATCCGCCATAGGTGCCGAGTGTCTGCAGTGCCGAGTGTCTGCAGTGACCAAGTGTCTGCAGTGGCCAAGTGTCTGCAGTGCCGAGTGTCTGCAGTGCCGAGTGTCTGCAGTGACCAAGTGTCTGCACATCGACCTGATATGTCGTTAATATTCCATGTTTACCACCAGCCCCGCCTCGCATGAACCCACACTGTCACGGGCGTGGTGAATTGTACAAGAATCTAAGGATCTCGTTTTCATAGTCTCGTGAGAGGAAAATTTCGAACTTTCATATATCTTTTATTGACGTTCCTTCTGAACAGAAGATTAGTGCGTCCTACGCTTACCCATGGTTTATTTCTGGTCCTGCATTCTTATTTTAGTAGAGTTTTGATTGTTGATAGAGTGTTTTCTTGTTTTCTTTAGGCAACTCATGCCGCACTCGAATTCCGGACGGGAAGAAAGAAAACTTGTATGTGTTTATTCTTGCATAAGAATTTTAAAAAATGTGGTTTTTTTTAATCGTTATGTCTATCTGAGGGTCGTATTAAGATATCTTTGAGTTGTATTTCTAAATTAGAAAAAAAACTGCTATTACGTATAATTACTACTTTACTCTTGGTTCTTCTATCCTCTAGTGTTTCAAAGTTTAATGATTTAACCAATGGTGCTATTCTTGTCAGCTTTAATTATTCTCCAGTAAGTAATCTGGCAGCTCTTTTTAAAAAAAAATTGTTATAGTTTATCAATATTTTCTT
Organism: Radix auricularia; assembly: GCA_002072015.1. Classification (NCBI taxonomy): domain Eukaryota; kingdom Metazoa; phylum Mollusca; class Gastropoda; family Lymnaeidae; genus Radix; species Radix auricularia. Next base: position 216,799 of record MUZC01000088.1, on the reverse strand, counting down.
TAGTGTATCGATCACATACAGGAGATGCATATTCTAGTACAGGTCTCACCAGGGTGAGGTAACATGTAAATTGGTGCTACAATTTCTCTCGATAGCTTTCTCTTTTAAAGACAAATTACATACGTAGTGACCCCCTTCAAGTGCGTGCTATAGTACATCCGTAAACCCGGGTGTCAATTATCATGAACTCGAGGGGGTGGGGATTTTTTTAAAACTTTGCACACAGACCAACGAACCTAGACCAACGAACCTAGACCAACGAACCTTAGAGGGAACATTACATTCTTCCAAACTAATATGTTCCCTGGTAGGCCTACTGGAACACAAGTGACGTAATCTAGTTATCCACACACCAATACCCACGGGATAAGATGTTCCCAAACTTTTTTTTTGAGTCATCGCATCAGTGACGCACCACGATATTATGCAGCCTGTGCGCACTTTCAATCCGTCCGGTGTACGCTAAGGGCCGCCCCTGTACAGGCTGCTCGTGCAACTATCACTACCCGGGGACGTAAGACGGAAAGCCACTTGCCCCATAGTTACTGAACCCAGAAACTCATACACTTCAAAGAATAATTAGAGAGCAAATACTTCACATTATTCAATTCCATAATCTTATAATGTAATAGTTATGGATTTACCAAAAGATTAAGATAAACTTTTGGCTGACAGATCCCGTCTGGGCAGATCCTGTTTGGGCAGATCCCGTTTGTGCGATATAAGATCGAAGCATTCGAATAATTTAGAGCTTTAGGCAACGCCACAAAATAATAAACTGTGGTAATAGCCATGTCATTATCACAATGGCTGGATTTAATTTTTTATTTTTGTAATTATTTTTTTTATTACAGGCCAAACAGGGCGGGAAACTCTTGGACCCAGAATGTCTATACTAATAGCCGTCTCCCGGCGAAGATGTTGGGGGGGGGGTAACAAACCTCACTAGCTACCCCCACCCTGATTAGTTTTAGATCTTCTGGTTTAGTTTATTTATTTAGGGAAGAAATTTTTTTAAGCTACTAAGTTTCCAATGGGAATGACTGTAGATTTGACCACAATAAAAATTTTCGCAGTACTCTGCAGCACCCGCCACCCCAACACTGTTTTCACCAACAGCAGTTAACTGTAATTATGGGATTGTTGGCGGCGGCTCGAATATTGTGGGCGACTTAAAATATTTTTTCATAAAAAAGTATAATTTAATTTGGTCATGTTCTTGTACAGAGCCAACATATAATATACAGATTATCACTGAAGGGCTCATATTGATAAAAAACTTGCATGATATTCGATTACATTTTGTTGATTTAAAAAATATTTTATTATGTATTTGTGTCTACATGCCAAAACGTAACATTTTAGCTGCAATGGAACAACAAACAGGTGGCACAAGTTTTATTTATACCAGATTTTCCCACCCCTTAAGATCAAAGCGTCAATGCGCCACTGACTCTTCTGTGTATACACAGACAGGGAGTCCTATTGAAGAGTTACTGGGTAAAGAAATAACAAACACAGGGCAGCACTTGAGCAAATCGCAACCTAATTACAACACCCAGCGCCAATAAACTGGAATAAATGCCCCTCAAAAAAGTCAACAGCCAAAGTGCAGAGCACCAAAAAGTCCTTCACAAAACCAATAAAGAGCTCCACAAAAGACATTTCCATTCAGTTTATTCAACTGTCAAATGATTTAAACACTGAGGAGAACTTCATGGCTTGCCTTTGAGAAGTTGGCTACATGGATATTTATGGTTATTCTACAATGCTCTCCCCCTCCCCCACCAGAGGAAAAAGATATAATGTTCAATGTTCCTTTTAGAAATGGAATAATTGAAGGTTACCAAACTAAATTTGAAAAAAAAAAAATAATAAGTCAACACCACAGGTCTGGAATTAAAATTTGGTTATATAAAGGTTAGGTCTGGCCATAGAACTGATTATAGTTTTTTTTTTAAAATAGAACTTTTGTTTTTTGAAACTCGTCAACCCATTGATAATATATTAACCATGAACAATCATCTTTAAGAGTATCATTTACATGTAGATGAACTATCAAAAGGCTTAGGCAATAATGATCAAATAGATACAATATTACCAGACTTCTCAAATTTCACCACCTTAGTTTACTTAAAAAACTTAAATACTTTGGAATCTCAGGTCCCTTACACCACTGGATCCAAAACTTACCTTTGGGTAGAGAGCAAACTGTAATAATTAATGAATCTAAATCTGCACCAATAAAGGTTAACTCAGGCGTTCCACAAGGAACTGTGCTAGGTCCCTTACTATTTTTAATTTATATAAATGATTTTACCCAACAACATCTCAACCGGAACAAAAGTTAGGTTATTTGCTGATGATTGTATAATCTATAGAACAATTAAGTCAGAACAAGGTGGCAAAGTTTTACAAAAAGACATAGATGAATTAATAAAATGGAAACTAACTGGAGTATGTCATTCCACCCAGAAAAATGTCAACTGCTAAGAGTATCAAAGTATAAGAAACAAATAAATTCAAAATATTTCATTCATGGAAAAGAACTAACCCAAACTAAAGATGCGAAATACTTAGGAGTCATAATAAATGAGAAACTATCATGCAATCCCCATGTCAATGAAGTTATTAAAAAATCAAACAAAACCTAAGGTTTTAAAAAAAGAAACTTTTACAAATTTATAAAGATATAAACTAAAATGCTACCTCACCCTGGTGAGACCTAAACTAGAATATACATCTTCTGTATGGGACCCATCCACCAAAGAAAATATTGAAAAACTAGAACAAATTCAAAAAAGAAATTTCAGATTCATTACTGGAGAATATTCTAAACTCACAAGAGTAACACCATTAGTTAAATCATTAAACCTTGAAACACTAGAGGATAGAAGAACCAAGAGTAAATTAGAAAGTATACATAAAGCAATTAATTCTAATTTAGAAATACAACACAAAGATAACTTAATACAACACAAAGATAACTTAATACAACCCTCAGATAGACATAAAGATAAAAACACCTTTCTTATTCGGTATGCAAGAACAAACACATACAAGTTTTCTTTCTTACGTCCGGTATGGATTGCCTGAAGAAACCAGGAAAGCCAACACTTTATCATTTAAAACTCTAATAAGAATACAGGAACTAAACACAAACCATAGATATATGTAGGACGCAATAATCTTCTGTACAGAAGGAGCGTCTGTATATATAAGCTGGTAACGCAGATAATTGATGAAAAAACTAACATTAAAAATAATTCTTATTCTGTTTGATGTCTTCTTGAACTAATAACTGCAGATTAGGGCTGGTACTGATTAAAAAAGATTTCTTTGATTAATCGGGAAAAAATTTGATTGATTCATTTTGATTAATTACATTTTATATAACACATATATAGATCCCATTAAGTCGCGATTCCTTATTTCGCAAAGTTGATTAAGTTGTGGTAATTTCATGAACACAATTTTTGTGACATAACACAGCAAATTCGTTCTGCTATGCAAGAAATAAGGAAGAAAAACTTTTTCTTTATATATGCACGTCTGAATAAATTATAATAAAATTAGGGAAAAGTATGAGAAAAAAAAATAAATGCGGAAAGAAAAAAAAAATCTATTTTGTGAAATGGGCAGGAATTAATAACTAAATGGATTTTACCAAACAGATTTTAAGTTTTAATAATTCAACAGGAATTCATCTCTGTAGTCTAATTTTACTACAGAGAATATTTTAAAAGTTGACAGGAAACTTAAACCCACGCAATTCAATAAGCTAATGAATAGATTTTTTAAATGCAGAATGCAGCTTTGAAAAAGCCCTTATTGAATTGTTTTAGCACAATATCTGGAAAAAAATTCAAAATTATAATACAGTTGAACCCACTTACCTCGAGCTCGGTTAGCTCGACCACCCTATTATGGCGACGTTTTTTATTGGAACCGCCAAATTCTCTCTTTGTCTTAGCATTTTCTCGTCGTTTAATTCGATTTTTTTAAGTCGCCGAAACCTCATAACACGAGCACAAAAAAGGGTCAAATTTGCCACTTAACATTGGTTATCTCGATCCCCATGACCAATCGCCAGCTTTTGAAAATGTTAGCTATGATTTTTTTATAACCAAGGGAAGTTTCTGCCTCACCAGGGTCTGCAAGTGACGTCATAGACCACTTGCGTTTTGCTCTCAATGCTGTGTTGCTTCTGGTACTATGGCAATCGCCGGCTTTTGAAATTCAAGCAAGTGGCTTCGAAGGCACAGTATCGCTCAATCTGGGAATCACCGCAAAACTGCGTTATATTTAAACTTAAACTGTCTTTAAAAACGAACGGTCTTAACAACCTTAAGAAAGAGTGAAGAAATAGGGTCCCGATATTCCGATACGATTCTGATTAATCGTCCCAACACGTACATAAAGAAATTTCAAGCGCATGTTAATATTTTGCCGCCATATTGGTTTTCGCTTTAACTCGATCATCGGTTATGTCGATGCCATTTTCCATACCCCAACGCCGTCGACTTAAGCGGTTTCGACTGTAATATAAATAATAAATTTGTTTATAACATTTTACAAGTTGGCCTGCTTAATTTTCATCTCACTTATGAATTAAGAATGCCTATAAAGAGCTGTGTAGCAAGTAGAATACACTCAACAAAATCTGGTAGGTTTGCTTAGAGTTAGAAGGCAATAAATTGAGTGCTCAAGATATAATTATTACAATTACTTGTTTTTTCTAAACATGTTTTACCCAGCCTATTTATTTAATTACTCTAAATGAAATGTACTTTGTAGAATATTGTAAGTCTTGTGGCTTACACTTAATTCTTAATCTTAAAATAAATTATGACATAGTCGTCATAGTCATAGACGAGACATAAGGCTCATGAGTCATAAGGCAAATTTCAAATAGCATCATAATCATACGCATACGGTATACAATTATAATTATACAAATACAAGTCCAAGTTAAAGAATTTAACTTACAGTTTGCTATAGGCTATTTACTATATAGTATAGTCTATAGTCTGTATAGGCATAGGCTATGATATAGTATAGGCAACTTATACTTATAATCTTATAATATAAGTATAAGTATTATAAGTATAATTACCTACTAAATTACTATTACTACATAAACACTTTTTAAAGAAAATTTAAATGCTAAGTAATAAACATTAATTTAAATTTAAAGGTCAATGGAAATATTTTTAAAATATTTTTAAAAACTAATCATGTCATGTATATTAATTATAAATTATAACTTACACTTACCTGGGGGATAGTATCCCGGATACATTTCCTAATAACCGAACAAGTCCCCACAAAAAATCTTCGGATCCCAAATGACTTAAAAATGTTGAAATTGTGTGCTCTTTATCGGCATGCAAATCATCAACTAGCATCTCTAATGCAGTATGTGAACGTTTATCTTCACCTAACAACTGGGCAAAGTAATCTAAATTTACCCAATTGCATGCCATCATTATTGGATCTTGAAAACACGACTGCTACGAATCCGCCATCTTACTTTATTGTTTACTGCGTTTCCAATGATTATCTTTCTTTTAGATAATGGAGTTTTGAATATATTTCGCATTATAATAAATAATATTCTAGTTGTAAAAATTGCGAAAGTCTAGCTCACCTCACTACGACATTAGTCTTTTCACGTTAAAAGATTGGGTAAATTAAATTTAAACAATATAATAAGATTTAGATCTTATTTTATATATACAGACGCTTCTTCTATGCAGAAGATAATTGCATCCACAGACCATGAAGTATGAGTGTGAAGGATGATCTGTTGGCGCGGCTAAGGGGCCGTCTATAAATGACGTTACGCACCTAGGGGGGGAGGGGGGTCTCACTTTTGTGACGATGCGTGACGTGGGGGAGGGAGGGGGGTTGGAGAAATGTGACGTCACATCGAAAGGGTAACTTTAAATAA
>MUZC01000088.1:193318-209702 GCA_002072015.1 Radix auricularia | reverse complement strand
CCCCAAGAGTTCCCTTTTACCCCAAATGAGATAATGTATTGCTGTTCACAGTCCAATAACGGTAGCCAATTATTTTTCATAAGTTTATAAATTCCACAAGAGAATGCAACAATTTAAACACGCCTTGTCCATTGGTGACATTATATTTACAACTGTTGTGTGACGTACGTGAAATCCTAAAAATCAAAAACAACAAAATAATTGGAAAAAAAACAACAAAAAAAATACTTGTGAGATTCGGAGTAAAAAAGTGTGATAATATTGGATATTTTAAAAATGTCGTAGTATTTTTTCAGTCCTCAACTTGCAAGAGTTACTGTGTTTTGCGACGCATAAGATGACACCCTACTTTCCTGCACAAATGTGGGGTTCGTACGGTATTGGCCATTTTCCTCTTCCAACGCATACCTAATAATTTTTAGAAAACATGAGATGTGATATCAATGTGATAATTTTCGATCAAATGCCTTCAATGTGCATATACTTAGCAGGAAAACTGTCATTAGAATATCGAAATCAATTTGAGGAATTGTCTTGTATCTATACATATATTCCAGGTCTATCAATACAATGATCCTTCTAATATCAATAGTCACATTCGCGAGCTTAATCGCGAAGGTTAATCACATCAAATGGTTTTTGACATTACCGCTGCATTGTTCGTTAGCTGTCTTGCTATGCATTGGCAACTAAACATTTTTTTTTAAAAATGTAATATATAAAACAAGCCGAATTCATACGTAATCTTATAGGGCATAAGCCATGTAGGGGCTCTTTTTGCTATCAAATCAATACAGAGAAAATCATGTCAAAACGGGATAACAATGCAATGGTACCTGGGGAAATGGAAAAATTCTTGCCGGTAGTCTGATATGAAAAAGTTTGAGAATCACTGGCTTATAATTTATTTGATGTCTTTTACATAACTTTACGCGTGTTACAATATTACAATGTAGACCTACACTAAATAAATACTTAAATGACAAAAAAGTGATTTGAAACATGCTTATTTTCAAATAGAAAATTCAGTTTTATTTTTTTAGGGGGGGGGGTCAAAGTTTTGTGACGTACTTTTGGAGGGGGGTCTACGATTTTGTGACGACGCGTGACGTAGAGGGGGGAGGGGGTAACAAATCGGCCAAAATCGCGTGACGCCATTTATGGACGGCCCCTAAGAGCATAATGAGGGTTCCACGTATTACGCAGCCGCCTAACTACTGTTAGGTACCCATTCGGAGCTGGGTGGAATCAGGGACGCCCTAGGCCCCGGGAACAAATATATGCCTTCACAAGGATTGGAACCCGTTACCACCGTGCCCCACTTCACTTCCTTATCATGATCAGTCCCGTGACCGTTGCGGTCATGGGGGAGGGGGGGTGCATAAACGCATCAACAGATAACATTTTCCACAGTTGCCTTTCTTGAGCAGTGGCCAGTATTTCACTCAATCCCATCCCTGTCCATTCCTTTATGTTGTCAAGCCAGCTTTTCCGTTGTCGCCCTCTTCACCGGCTCCCTGTTACGGTGATTTGTTGGATAATTTTTGTCATGGTCATGGTATCATGTCGCAGTACATAATCGAACCACGTCATCTTGCGTTTCTTAATTGTTATAATCATATCCTGACGATCTGCAATAGAGTTTATTTGTCCCAGACATAATCATTGATAACCTCTTTGTAATAAAGGCCCAATATTTTGTGTTATACTATAGACATACAAGTTTTGTTTCTTCTTGTCCAGAATTCGGGCACGATATGGGTTGCCTGAAGTAATTATAGTTTAATTTATTATTTAGTGTTGGTCACAAAGACAAATATTTTTCACCCGTCCCCCAGTCTAAATTAGTCTCCAATTATTGATTATAAAATAACTTTATTTACAGTTTTGTAAGAATTTCAGAGCGTGGAGTGTCAGTACAGATTGGCAGCTAAGTATCGCAAAGCATTCTGGGGACATCAGCTCCAAGGAAGTTTTCCCACAAGGTGACACTTAGATCTGCCACTTTTTTGTTTCCTCTATCTAGCGACAGTCCATGGCCAATAGACATGTTGCTAGGTGCCCTGGGGGTCCTCTCAGAGAGGACGGGTCCTGGGATGTCCCTTAGCTATTAAATCCTTTGTTTTATTGGGGGGGGGGTGCAAGTTGCTTGGAGAATGTCCTGGGAAGACCTATAAAAGGATTAAGCTCAGGGCTTTTGACGCCATTCACATGTAGTTGTAGGGTATGAAGTAGGGGTCCATGCAGTGACTTTTGAGTCTGTGTTAAATCTTTTGAGTTCTCTCCCTTTCAATTTCAAGCCCATTTTGCATCATGTGAAATTCTATATCCTTACCTCTATACAGCTTTCAAATACACTCTCTCTATTTTTTAAAAAGTCTTTTTCCAACTGTTAAGATTGACACGTTCATTTTTGAAGATCTCTTTGACAATTTTACGTGGTCAAGTCAATAACTAAATTTTAGACATAATTTATCCAAACTGAAGATTGTTACTGTTTTTTGGAAACATACTTTAAAAGTGAATTAGCCTGTAGAATGATGTTGTAAAGGAATCTGTACATGTATTGTAAAGTGTTTCAAATTATTTTTGCCAATAAATAATCATGACTATGCCTTAATTTTTTTTTTCAACAAAAAGTGGCAAAACATACCATAATTTCTGTCCACTATTTGTTAAACTACTTGATGTCATATTAATAATTATAATTAAACTAAAAATTTTTTGCTAACTGAAAAATTACACATTTTACTATTGGTTCCCACACAGCATTGCATTGCAACAGCATATTTTTGGGATTGCCCCAATTTCTAAGGGTAGGGCTGATGCTTTAGACAGTGCTTTTTTCTACCATTAGTCTTTTAGAGTTAATAATATTGTGTTTTCTGCTTGAAATCATTTATTTTTCAAAAATATAAAAAAAACTTTGTTGAAGCGGATAAAAAAAAACTTAAAAAGAAAAAAAATATGGATAAAAATAAAAATTATTAAAGAGAAGAAAACAAACAGATGTCCTTGTGATGAAACATTTTCTACAGTTACATGTTTTTTGACAAAAATTAAAGTAAATATTTATATTTAGAATAATGGTATGAACAACAAATAAATAAAGTCAAATTACAAATGGGTTTAATTTTATACATTAAAAAAAGTAACAGTAAACATTAAATGTATGTAAGAGTTGTACAGTGCTAGTCACGTTTTGTTTCTAATTAATTAATCTTAAATTAATTATATTAACCAGGTTTCATAAAATAATTTTAAAACATTTTTTCATACAACAACTTTTTCTGTATTTCAGAAAACATAATCAAAGCAAAAAAATAGTTTTTAAAAAAAAAAATTTAAAGCCACACCTGTAACCTTTGATCACTGTATTTTGTAATAAAGTTAATCTTTTAAAAAAAATTATTGTGTGTTCTTGAAAGCCTGCTTGCAGATTAGAAAAAATAGTTTCCCCTTTTAAACGATGCTGGCCTATAGGGCAAGTAAAGCAGCGTTCACAAGTTGCTTCAGCCACGACATACTAGGGCATTGTGTGGCTAGCACAATGCCCAGCGGCCTTTACTTTAGCCCAACTAATGTCAGGTACTTATCAGATCTGGGTGGACTCATGACACCATTAGCTACGGGAACAAGCCCATTTCTTAACAGACTTTAACCCGCAGCTCTCTGTGCATGGCACTCAGCCATCGTGTCTTCTTCAGATTATAAGACAAGCATTTTTTTCCATTTGACCAACCATCAGACATGCTACATATGGGAATTTTCTTGTTAATTAGCTAACAAGATTCCTTAAACTAATGTGAGTTGAAAATCACTAGACTCAAGGCAGTCTGCTTCAGGAAAGAAGTGGTGTTAAGGCAATTTTTATACTTTTTAAAAAATGTTTAGCCCATTTACACTGAATTTCATTTAAGATTTCCATCCAAACAAAAATAACATCAAATATTTTTTTGTCATAATCAGATAAAATATGTCATCAGAGATGGGCATCTGAGCCCAATTTCAGCTCTCTAGCTCATCATTAGCCTCTCTAATTTAGCTTAAAAAGTTGCTGGCACATGAAGTTAAATCATTTGAATCAAAATGTAATTGACATCAATAATTAATGTAAATGCTCATTTTATATAATCAAAAGAAGAATTCTCTATTTATTAAGCCTGTAAACTCCGCCAGAGAAAATTAAAACTTGATCTTTGACTTTGTTGTCCAGGAATGTCTTGAGCTCCTGTGCTGACACTTCAGATGAACTGGGCTCCTCCATGGCAAACATGCGCAGCATTGAGTGAATGCGTTCCAAGGTCAGGCAGTCTAAATTGGCCAGCATGCCCTGTATGTATGTCCAGAAGACCTGAGTAATAAAAGGCACCGTTTGTAGCTGAATAATTCATTAATTGTCATGGTAATAAAAAAAAAAAAAAATGCTAAGACAAGAATAAGTTTTTAAAACTGGAAATTCCAAGGCTAGTAACTCTTGGCTAACATTACAAATAATTCCATGTGTTTAGTTAAAGTTACTAACCTGCATCTCTTCTTCTTTCTGCTGCTGAGCTGACGCCATTGCCGATTCAATTTCTTCTTCATCTACCATAATGAGGTCGTGGGGCCGACCTCGCCTCTCCTCAACCAGCTGGTATACATCTGGAGAAACTTCCCGCAGGAGACCTTGACCCTGCCAGAAGGCTATTTTGCGTCGCAAAACTGATGCTGTCATTTCTAGCTCAGAGCTAATCTCATCGACACTCCATTTCGCTGGTGAGAGAAATGCGTTGCCATTTATCGTTATAAAATAACAGTAGTGGTTAGAAAAGTGGAAGAAAAATTAGACTGAGTTAAGTTCTTTGATTGGGCTAAAGAAATGGAGAAGGAACAAAAAATGTATCATGAATAAAATTTTAAAAGTTATTATACTTCACAATGAGCAATATTAATCTCATTATTTTATTTCTTATTAGAAGTTTGAGCAAGTTTAAATTCTACACAAGTATAAAATAAAGTATACGTTAATGGTCAGGCTGACATTTTGTTTGAAACTTCATGATGATTGCTGCCTGTACTGGTGAGACAGAGAAATTCAGAGTTTCTTCCTTCAGTTCTATTTCAATGTTCATGATACCTGAGAGGAGAAAAGTATTAATACTACTACATCTGACAGCCTGCCAACAAAATAAAACCACATGTCAGAACTTAGATTGGGAATAAAATAGTGGACATTTTGGGATGAAAATATAATTTTTTAAAACTCTATTTGTCAAAGTAAAAGTGAAAATTTTTTTTTTTAAAAAGGGTAATTTTTAAATTTCTTAAAATGCACTATGCCAAAAAAATAACAACCCCAGAAGTGACGATGAGCACCAAATATTTCCAAAGCATTTTAATTTAAAATAGACTAATTTAAATGGCACATTTTTTAATTTTTAAAAATATTTTCTGCACACACTTTATATGAAAGGTTGCTCTGGAAAACAACTTTACTGTTTTGTAAAACATGTTGGTTTGATAATTAACATAAAGTTTCTTAAGACAATTTCTAATTGAAATAGGAAAAAGACTAAACCATAGTAGACACAGTATCAGTGTATTTTGTAATATCTACACACAGAAAAAAAACGACTTGGGAGGAAGTAGGAATAAAATAACTTCTGACCAAGATGTGGTTTCCAGACCAAAGTTCTGTTCTGTTTTTGTGTCTCAAAAGATTTGGTGTACTTGTTCAGGTACTCCTGCAACTCAGGGGGGAGGGTGATTTTCTCATCTCTGAAGGCAGGCCAGAATTGGGCTGAGAGAATCATGGCATTCATTTCCACATCCTGCAGGGTAAACAAATATGGCAACTTTATGATTAGCAATGTAATGGTGACAGACAGGCGAATAAGTTTAGTTTTGATGAAAATTAAAATCTAAGAGATAAGGGTCAAAATTAAAATGATTCACATAAGTCATATAATGAAGTATATTTGAGGGGGAAAAAACAACCTAGGATTTAAAATAAGTGCACTTGTTTAAAACAGCATTAACTGAAATACTGAAGCAACAAAGCTATTCAGAGACAATTTATTATTGTTACAAAATTTTGATCATAACGAAGCTATTTAAAAAAATATGATTTTTTGGTCCGGTAAACTAGAGAACAGAATTGCTTGGTTTAAAACAAGTATCCAATACTCATACATTTGGTGTCTCAGAAGCCTTTTGTGCATCTTGAATACGGGCATTCACTCTCCTGGACTCTGTCACATCCCGCAGCATCACTTCACAAAAGTGAAGCTGTGCCTCTCCGAACCTCAATTTGAGGAGCTCCAAGTAGCGGAGCTCCCTCTCCACATCGTAGTTGTACTGCATGAGAATTCTGTCAGCCAGCAGTGCCCGATACTCATTGACAAATAGCTCTTTACTGCCGTAAATGTTGACCAAGGTGGAAAGAATGTCTGCTGACCTTCTATTTTTTGATACGGTCGCTGTAGAAGAAATATTGTTTAAATTTTAAAACATAAGAACATTTTATAAGGAATAGAAAATAATGTGTCAATTTATTTTTAAAACTTCCTTTAATAAAAAAAAAGTAGAAATCTATTTATTTGAATACTGTTTAAAAAAGACTTTGGAACCATGTTTTGGATTATTAAAATAGCAACTATTTATCTGATGTAGCATTAGGTTTTACAAATAAACTGATTTATATCAAATATAAAATTTTACGTAAAAGTACCACCTTAACTGTGTTGGAATGAAGTCAAAATTTATGTGGCCATCAACTACAACATTGGCATAGATGAAGTCTAATATTCACTGCAATGTGACGGTAAAGTATGATACTAAATAAGATGTTGCTGTTAACTGCAACATTCACTTTAATGTGACAGTAAAGTATCACAGACTTACATTGGTCTGCATCCACTGGGTCGGGCATCCAGTTCTCCCATCCAACCATATTGCCATCCTCCTCCTGGTTTTCATCTCCAACAGGTTTTGTGTTGACAAGCTCATTGATCAGCTCATTGTTGCCTTCATCTGTGAGGCTGGCCACTATACACCGAACAGTGTCTTCCCTTGACCTATACAGAAGTAAAAGGCCATTGGTCAGTCAGCTTTGTTTAAATTCACCAACTAAAATTTCTTATTATATCTATAGTTAAATACTCTTAGTGGCAAGTAACAAAAATATAAAATAACAAATGTACACAAAAAAAAAGATTGGAAGAGACCAGTAAAAAGTATTGGCTTTCTCTTTTAGAGCAGAACATTAATATACATGAACCTTGTCTACCCAAATTCCATTGTCTAAAGCAGATACTGTAAAAGATTAAATTTTTTTAGTAAAACTAATACAGTGATATTTTATTACCTTATGATTAGGAGACTTTTAGTGTGAGATCTCTTTTATTAAATATCATGCAACTAATCCACGCAAAGAGCTAATTCTCACAATCATCCACTACATAACACACAATACAAATAATCTAGTCTGTTGACAAATCAGATGATAGCTTTTTACCTCAGATACCGGCCCACAGGTTCACAGACAAGTTCCAAGATGACACCAGCAGGTTCTAGGAGCCTGAGAGATTTGATGGCAGCAATGTAAGCAGTCAGGATGTCAGCTGTGTTTACACCTTCAAAACAAACATGTGGATTGTTATTTTAACGATACTGTGCCTTTGAAGCCACTTACAATGGACTCACAATGGTCTATCGTGACCTATATATGACTCATGACAAAGCGAAGTCTTCTCTATATAAACGTACACAAATAAATTAGGTACTCCTTTTGAACTTTTGAACCTTCAACTTTGACATATTTTAATTAATTCTAACCAATAGTTAAATGGCTTTTGCACACGGCCACTTCTTATGAATGAAACAATGAGAACAAAGCAGTAGTACAGTACATGTAATACATGTAGTCAAAATGAGGTTGAAGGATGAATGGTTGCCAATGACAACAAGTCTGCACACGGTACATTTTATTATTCCATACGATCCCCTCAGCTACAATGGACTTAGAATTGCCTTCGGTAACTTGATGCTAATAGGACTAACCAACAACAATGGTGTGGGAGATTGAGAGTGGGGGTGGGTAAACTGTCTGTAGTCTGTTATATTATATATTTTAAAATCTGGGGAGCCTTGTTTACAGTAAGCAGCCTATGATTTTGGTATCGTCCTATCACTAGCGTTAATAAATGATAATGTTCATGCGCGTGTTTTTGGAGTTTTTTTTAACACAACAGCATTGCCGTTATTTGTTTGATGAAGCTATCGGCATGCTATAAAATTGTACATACATGTTTGCTAACAACAGAAGGTATATGTGCACCAACTGACAGCAGAAATTTACAAATTTAAAATAAAAACCAACGTCGATTATCGATAAAAACTTTAATTATTCTCCAACACATCTCTGAAACGTATCGTATATATGCAGTTACTTTGGTTTCTTTAAAAAGTCTATAATGCTTTGTTGTAACTAAGAATTTCAAAAGCCGGCGATTGCCATAGTACCAGATGCAACACAGCGCAGAGAGCAAAACGCAAGTGGGCTGTGACGTCACCAGCAGACCCTGGTGAGGCAAAAACTTGGTCCCTTCCATTTGTTATAAAAAAATCATAGCTAACATTTTCAAAAGCTGGCGATTGGTCATGGGGATCGATTGGTCATGGGGATCGAGATAACCAATGTTAAGTGGCAAATTTGACCCTTTTTTTGCTCGTGTTATGAGGTTTCGGCGACTTAAAAAAATCGAATTAAACGACGAGAAAATGCTAAGACAAAGAGAGAATTTGGCGGTTCCAATAAAAAACGTCGACATAATAGGGTGGTCGAGCTAACCGAGCTCGAGGTAAGTGGGTTCGACTGTATTTCATAAAATGAGTTTGTAAATTAACTCGACATTGTACAATTATGAAGCTATTGTAATCTAATCACACAGACGATGATTCACTAAAATCTTTTCTGCTAGCTGACTGATTTTGAGAACTACAAAAGGTCAATTACTTCCAAGAGTGAGGGGATCATTTTCAATACTTTCAATACAAATCTGTATCTATTTTCATCAATAAAAGCATCTTATTTGCTATTTTTCTCAATTCTAAACTGAAAAATATTACAGTTTGTTGGTCTGCTATTAACTTTTGAGAAGTTTTAAACATACACCAATGATATTAAACATAGTATAAAAATTCATCATCAGAGTTCCCTCTAAATCTACGTTTTTGAGTTAGGAAATTTAAGTCAGACAAACCTGGGTGAAGCAGCCTGTTTTCTAGGGCGTTCTTTAGTGTGGACACAAGCTCAGACCTCAGATCAGTTTTTTCAAGACATGCACTCAGATCCAAGATGGCAGGCTTTGAGTCCGGGTAGTCAATGATGATGTCGAAGAACTGACCAATCAGAGACTTGGCGTAGGTCTCATAGATGAAATGCCTGAGTCTGTCCCGAAAGGCCACCACACTGGCAAGCTGTGAGGCCGTCTGCTTACAGGCATAGATGTGATTCAGCCAACCAAGAACCTGCTGGTCTAGCCACTGAATATTGATAAATATATATTATATATATGACTGTGACTTCAATTCTATACTTATTTCAAGAGATGATACATTAACATATGAATTGACCTCTATCTTTGAAAAACATATACTTTCTCCATTAATGATGAGTGCATATTGCCTTGCCAAATTATTATTTTTTTTATTTAACTGGACATTGGCAATATAAAATCATTAAAATTAATTAATTATCTTTTAATGTAATCCTTTTCTGGATTTTTTTTTCTAGTTTTAGTAAGGACTACTGACCTAAATATACGTTATAACAAAATACTATTAAGATTTAAAACCAACCCTTTTCCAATATTTTTTTGGGGTGGGGGGTGGGGGTGTAGAGATATATTTTAAATCAATTTCATAAATACAAATATATTCAACTGAAACAACTGTTTAGCTTATTAACTTTTCACAATCAAATCCCATGGCAGTGACTGTGTTCATCTTAAAAATGCAGACAAAGTCAATGAACATGTCGAGACAAATGTTAAATTTTTACCCATATTTTAGTCTGGATTTAAACCAAATTTGTCCCTACTGAAAGTATGTATAAATATTGTAAAACCAATGTACCCTTTGTTGAAACCCAAAAAACTCTAGCTATTGAAAGTATGTATAAACATTGTAAAACCAATGTACCCTTTGTTGAAACCCAAGAAACTCTAGCTATTGAAAGTATGTATCAACATTGTAAAACCAAACAGCCTCTCATAGCTAATTGAGGACTCTTTTTTGCATATCCTTTGTTCCTCTGCCTGATTACCCTATCTTCCTGTCTCACTCAAAGATTGATTACTTTTTTTCACTGCGAATCATAAGAATAGATTTCTGTGAACATAATTTAGCCCAGAGTTTTAGCCCCATTCCCCATCCATCATCGTCTTGTGTAAATACATATATACTAAGGACTTTATCAGTCTTACGTGTACAAATAGAGCAGCTACTTTTTAAAAATAAGTTGCAGGGTTTTTTGTTTTGTAGATTCAGTTCTCTTTCATTCCCTGTTTCATAAGTATGGGAGGCAACTGCAAGTGACATAAGACTGAATGAAACCAAATCTGAAGTGACCATAAGTATGGGAGTCAACTGAAAGTGACATATTGACATAAAACTGAATGAAACCAAATCTGAAGTGACCATAAGTATGGGAGTCAAATGAAAGTAAGATATTGACATAAGACTGAATGAAACCAAATCTGAAGTGACCAACCTCTTCCAAGTCACTGAGATAAGATGTGTCGAAATTTCCTTTGCACTCATCCTCAATGTGTTTCTCTATTTGTGTGTGTACAATCTCTGTCACAGCTGAGCCAGACACCAACTCCATGATACCCATTTCATCTCTGAAAATAAAATGAAACAAAATGAGAAGAGTAAAAAAAATCATGTTAAGCCTGGTCCTTTTTTGGAATCAGGACGTGTTAGCGCATTTTCGTATTATGTATCAGTACTTATGTTAGATATCAGCATTATGTAGTTATCAGTAATTGTGTTTAGATTTTAGACATATTTTTATGAATTTTTAGGAACTCTTGTGTGTTGGTGGTGGTAGGAACTCTTGTGTGTTGGTGGTGGTAGGAATTCTTGTGTGTTGGAGGTGGTAGGAACTCTTGTGATATACATCATGGGTCTAGGACTTTCATACTTCCAGGAGCTCTACTACCACTACAAGAGGTCGGATCGAGTAACTGAGTGTTGATGCACAAATGGCAGGTCAGGACATACAAAAAACATATATACATCATGGGTCTAGGACTTATGGATGCTGAGATCTAGGGTGATGACAGACGGACGGACGGACAAAACGGATACAATAGCGCATTTCGACTTCTTGAAAATGCGCTAAAAATATACATACATATAGAAAGTCTACATCCAGCATTGGCCAGTGGAAAAGAGCTCGACCCAAAATGACCTGGAGATGGGAACTGGAGGCAGACTTCAAAAAGAATAGGCACAGCTGGGGAAAGCTAGAGAGATTGGCCCAGGACCGGGATGACTGGAGAGCCTTTGTGTGTGGCTTATGCCCAAGATGGGACAAAAGGCGATGATGATGAACCAAAGCTTTTATATGTTGAATATTTTAACTATAACAGAGTTCATTGCAGTTTAACTTTATTCTCTTCAATCTTCTTGCATTTCTAAATGCATTTGGTTTAATGTAACTTGAATCAAGGTCTTTGAAAATGATCTTTATGTAATATAAAAATTCAGTTATGACCTAGGCCTAGACTGATGACTAAAGATATGATTAAGGACGCTTATTAATTTAAATGGGTAGGTGATCCATTTCCTAAATCTCCAATTGTATTCCAAAAATGCTTCTGATTGATTATTTCAGGAACTGTAACTGATAACAAATAATTTGTTTCTAGGCTTGTATATATATATGGTGGCAGCGATGTACTTGGATACATATTTTTTGGAACATTGCCATCACCCTTGCTTAGCATGTTATTTCTGGTAATTAAAGGGATAATAAATTAAAGCACTTACTCAAATACAATAGTTTTACAATTAATAAAATCTGTTCAGACCAACCTACCAAATAGTTTGGGTAAGTTAAAAATAATAATTGACCAAGTCAAATGACACAAGTTGGAACTTTACTCAAATAAGACTTACAGTTTTTTGTTCACCTCATCGAATGCCTTTTGGCTCTCCTCTAAATCTCCTATGGACACTGGAGTGGAATTAGGTTTTTTAATGAGTTAAAATTATAAAAAGACTTGAAATGCTAAAAAAGAAAAACATAAATTTTCTGTGCAAAACTATGTTTGATGTTAGAGAGTTAGATTTCATCAGTAAGGTCCATTAGTTAAATAATGATTTTTAAAAATATTAATACTATTAAATGTTCTTTGCAGATTTTGTTGAAGTGTTCCTGAATTTTCTGTTGAATAATGATTTTGGCTCTGTTTACCTGTTCCTTCAGCTTGATTTCTGTAGATATCAAAAGCTTGAGCATAAAAATCCTTCACAACAGCTGCAAATTGTTTGGGGAAAGTGTAGAACAAAACAGCTCTGATCATTAATTGGACCTAAAATTTATTTTAAAATATGATGAGTGAGACATAATATTGTCAACAATACAAGTGTTTCAGCTGCTGTAATCTAACAAAGTTATATTAGAGTTTGATTTTTAACTAATGCAAAGTTCTCAGTAGATAAAGCATCGTGATTGTGGTGTTGTTTTAAATGACAGTAATTCAGCATCTAAAATACTTACTTTGCTTTGGGGTCCACCCAAACCTTTGTGTTGATCATTGCTTGGCCAAGGAACAGAACCACCAGGAATGGGTCTAGAGGTCACTGTTACACCAAAAATGCTTGATGCATCTGGTAAGGTATCATTAGATTCTGTTACAAGAGGTGCACCAGATTCTTTAAACTCCACCATAGATGTGCCCTGAATTGAAGGGGTTTCAAGCTGTGACATGGCAGTTGTACCATGCTGCACAGAAATATCAGAGAAAACATCTGGTGAGTCCTGGTATGCTATTGGAGTGATGGGCCCCGGAGTCTGATACAAAGCCATTCCAGGTGTGGAGGTTTGGCTGAGTTGCCTTGAACTACTGTCAACTGCTGGTGTTTTAACACTAAATGTAAGTGCCCTAATTTTCGCCAGCGAATGTGAACTATTTTTACTAGCACTTGCTGAAGACATTAGCTTTTTATTACCCCCAATAGGGGAACGAATGAATGATTCAGTATCTTCTTCCTCTTCCTCCACTATTTTGGTGGCATGGATATTTCGGGAAAGGTTCAAGTTAAAGTTTAATGGCCCAGATGAGACACTTTGATCCCCAGCAGCCTTCATGTCTTCAACCACACTGCTACTACGTAAATATGAACCGTCCATGTTTTCCATTGCTCTTTTCTCATAACCAACTCCAAAAGGATTCCCCTCCAAGCTGGTGTCATTTAAATCTGTCTCCATGTTCTCTCCTTTGGTCCCCCTTTCAAATGTAACACTAAGTTGACCTGTCTCTGGCTTTGCACCCCTTTCCCCTTTACCCAATGCATTCAAAAGTGCTTTGGGTTTCTCTAGCTCCCCGAAACGAACACCTTTGGTGAGGCCTGCCTTCACTGGAGTAAAAGCTGAAGTGGCAGCTAATGGTCCGGTAACAGGTGCTGATGCTGCCAAGACTTGCAGCCACCTCAAGCGTGTCAAGGCAACCAGATAAAAGTTGCTGTAAACGTCTGAAAAAACAATAAATGAAAAAATTTATAGCTTTTTTTTTAAAAATGTTGCACTGAGAATTAATCTTGCTATTGGTGATTTTCATCTGATTTAATCAGTAATTTAAAGAAGAAGAAGAATAAACTGTCTTACCATATAAAAATCCAAAGGTATTTGAAAAAGCAGCTGCATTAACTTTAGCTGAGCTACCTAAATCAGCTTTCTCATTGAAATACTTCCAGAACAATGGGCTAACCCGCTTGTTCAGGTCTTGGAGTATAGTTTCAAGTAGCCATTCTTCCAGCAATTGACACATTCCAGGGGAACCTAAAAAAATTGCTGCTTCTTTCAGTTCTAGACTGGGCTGAATAGAGCTCCATTTTATTTCAGAACACTCCTAGATTTTGTGATAAAAATTCAATGTGCAGGTATAAAAAGGGGTTTATTTGATTTCAAAAAATGTGTTGAGATTTTTAAACATCAACAAAAAAAAAAACAACATAACTATAACAACTAATCTTAAGTATGATGACTATAATTTGAATATTAATATAGTCATTATTATATAAAATAAAAGTTGACTGACTAACTTTAAGTTTAATTAGTAATAATAAACTTGAATTAGAAAACCTACTTATACTTGCCATTGCCTTGTATTAAGCTATTCACTATACTAGGCCTATATGATAAAATGTGACTATATGTTGTATAGTATAGTATAGTGAATAGCTTTTACTTTTATACTTGAGTTTGAGTCAAGTTTTGTTTAGATAATACAATTAACTATTAACCATATAATTTATAATAATATAATAAGATTAAGATTGGGTAAAAGTAAAAGTGCAGTTTTGGTAATTTATCATTTAAATAAATGCATTTATTATCATTAATATTAATTATTATTCTCATTATCATTCAATAGTTATTAATAATAAACTATAAAAAATACTATAACAAATTACAGCTCTAATTTTTAAGTTATTGTGCTTTTAAAAAAATTACTAATGCATATTTTGGCTCTCAATGATACATAGTCCGAACATGACACATTCATTTTATCACGAAATTATTATTATACCAAAACTTCATGGCAGTGGCTATTGAGACGCTAATGTCTTAATAGCCCACAGGCTTTTGAGACACAAAAAATAAGCCAATGAAAAGTAAGTATTTAAGGCTGGCGCATTTAGGGGGCCATCCATATATTACATACGCAAAAAAGTCGTATTTGTGCACCCCCCCTTCCCCTATGCGTACGAACAAATTCACTTTACAAAGTAATTTGCAACATGCTAATTTTCAATTAGAAAATTTTGATTTTAGGTAGGGAGGGACGTCGAAGCTGTTTGACGTCATATTTGCGAGGGGGGTCTAAGTTTTTGTGACGAAGTGTGACAAGGTCGGTTGGAGGTAAAGATAGTAAAAATTAGCTGACGTCATTTATGGACCACCCCTTTAAAGTTTTTTGTAACATCGTGTTTTTCATGTTGAATTTATTGAAAAAATACAATAGAAGTTATAAAACATTCAAAATTTATTGTCTTTAACAATGCAGGAAAGGGTCATCCATACATGATGTCACGTGCCTGTGGGTGGGGGCGGAGAAGGGTCACGCATTAGTGAGGATGTAGGACAGGGGGGGGGCAGAGTTTAAGAAATAAAAATTACATCAAAATGCGCTACTATAAATAA
Organism: Radix auricularia; assembly: GCA_002072015.1. Classification (NCBI taxonomy): domain Eukaryota; kingdom Metazoa; phylum Mollusca; class Gastropoda; family Lymnaeidae; genus Radix; species Radix auricularia. Next base: position 194,281 of record MUZC01000088.1, on the reverse strand, counting down.
AAGTTCCTTTTGATTGCTTACAATTTATTTAGTTACATTTTCAATGGCTTCACATGTGTTATGATATTAGAGTGAAGACTTACACTAAATACATATTTCAATGACAAAAATGTAAATTAAAATGGGGTAATTTTAGGGGGGGGGGCAATCAAAGCTTGTGACGTCACATTGTGGAGAGGGGGGTCTAAGTTTTGTGACGAGGGGGAAATGGGGGGTAAAAATCTGCCAAAATCCCATTACGTCATTCCATTCATGGATGGCCAAAAACATAAGGATATATAAGCAGTGAAATCGCCATCCTGTTATGTTTATATAATGGCTGAGACACCGGTGGGCGAAAGAGCAACAACTAATAATTTCAAGAAATGGAAATATAAATCAGACGGATATATTTTTTAGCAATGTGTGAATGTTAGGTCTGAATTTAAAAATTCAGAATTTCGTTTGCATTAAAACATTATTGCGTATCAGTCTTGACTCAGTCAGTCACAAATGCCGTTAGAGTCTGAGCAGTTTAGGTTACTAGGCTAAGTATTCTGCAACTTAAATTTGTTGTGCGTACGTACGCATGCAGTGGAGACCCTACTCCCCCCCCCCGTATGCATTCATACGCAAAATGTCATTTTTCGAAGACCCCAAGGCTTTTACGTAATATATTGATGGCCCCTTAGACTAATTGATTTGTGGCGTGACTTTTACTAGGGATTTTGACAGAAAATTTAAATGTAGTCCAATAGACTTAAATAATATATCACTTTAGAGGGCTTGCTAAGACTTACTAAGAACTTTTCAAAAACACTTGTTTTGTCTTTTTATCTTTTATAATTGTAGGAGTGGAGTTATGTTTTTTTAAAATTCTTTTTCCACTGAAAACGTCCTTAAATAAATTGCAAGCAATGAAATATTTTTGTAGAAGTTTTATATAAAGTTGCGCATTTACATGTCACGTCCCTTACCCCCCCC
>MUZC01000088.1:147769-187425 GCA_002072015.1 Radix auricularia | reverse complement strand
ATAGTATAGCAAAATCGGCTGATATACTTATAATCGGTAGACCAATACTAAAATTAAATCAAAATCTATTTTTAAAAAATTATTTAAATAAATTTAGATTTTAGAATTAATACACACACAAATAATGTCGTATATTTTAATATATTTATGCGTTTACAATTTACAGAAGAGTTTCTTAAGATTTAATTCTTTCCAGTTCCAGGTGTTTACTGCAAAGAGTGACTAAAACTAGTCGTAGCAGAAGTTGCATATGTCGTAGCACTAGATTCCTGACTAGCGCTACGACATGTCGTAACGCTAGCAACATCCGACTGGTTCGTCTGCTGTTACGACAAGATTGTCGTAACGCTAGCAACATCCGACCGGATCGTCTGCTGTTACGACATGTCGTAGCACTAGTTTCCTGACTAGCGCTACGACATGTCGTAACGCTAGCAACATCCGACCGGGTCGTCTGCCGCTACGACAAAATTGTCGTAGCGCTAGCCACATCCTAATAATAAATTTACTACAACTTGACTTAGTTAGTAATTAGTTAAATTAGTAAAACACCTGCTCCTGAACTGTGAACTGATTCTAATTTGGGCATAAAATATTACATTTGACATTTACACTCACTATTTTTACTATTAATATTACTACCTACTGATTGTGAGGTATGTGTGGACGCAATAATCTTCTGTATAGAAGGAGGGTCTGTAACAGATAAGATAAGATTTGACTGAAATCGTGACAGAAATAGAAGCATTTCAGAATTCACTAACTTAATTTGACTTAATATTATAATTTACTTAAATTTAAATTAAACAAATAACTTATCTCCATTGCTGTAGTGTAACCCTAAATTTTACGAATTTAAATGGATGCTATATGCCAATAGGCAATAGGAATAAGTAGGGAAAACAAATTATTACTATTACTACTAACTATTGACTATTACTACAATTATCTATTTTATAACTACTATAGTGTCTATAGGCATAGGCTTATAGTGTGCAGGAAGTAAGTCCCATAACCGATGGTCGTAAGAGGTCCCTAATGTTAGCATTAGAACTTACTAGGACCATAAATGCATTCGCACTGACACAACTAAGTTTTAATTTTTTTAAATTTGAGTTTATGATGTAATATGAACTTAATTAACCAAATATTAATTCCTTGTTAACATGTAATCATCATCATCTCCTGTGCTGTCTTTACTAACACATAGGCTTTTATCTTTGTGCTGGACTACAAACATCTGTAGGTCTTTCTCAACTGTATCTTTCCATCTCATTCTCATTCGGCCTTCTACATCTTGGATTGGTTTGCAAACAAACAATGTATATCTTGGTAAATGCAGCTTCTCCAAATGTCACTTTCAAGCACTGATCCATAAAATCTGCTTAGTACCTTTCTCCTAAACAATTAATAATACTGATAACTTTTAAAAACCTAATAATAAAATTTGATAATTTGAAATAAGTTTATACATTTAAAATGTCTAGAGCTAGCACATGCAACTCTTCCTGAACCATACCTTTGCAAATATTCTAAGGAGGTCCCAAAAATGTGCAACAGCCAAAAAGGTTTACTTGATTTCCTGGAAAATAAAAAAATAATAAAAAAATATCAGCATTTTGTCAATTTCTCACCAAGCATTACATCTATTGGGCTGAAACAAATGCCAAATAATAGCTAATAATATTTAGAACAATGTTGGAGAAGGAATTTTTGAAAAATCTCTTTATGTTCGACTCCCGTAATTTTAGCAGCAATTTGTAGATAGTAATTGTTTTGTCTACTTTCATAATTATTGATTTGAAATGACTTTTAATGTAATCCAGAATGATAGTAAAATGGGGTTTTCCTGCTTTGTGAATGCTAATTTTAGATAGGTGCGTGGTGCACATTATATTGACATATTCTTGGTGTGATGTAGCTGAGGGGATATGAAGTCATATTTTGTTAACTTTCAGAGTGACTTGAAATGACTTCTAATGTAATCTAAAATGATTTCCCTTGCATAAAAAAAATCTGAAATTCATTGTTGGAAATTGTGTTTAAATACTCATTCAAGTTTTTATTCCTTGTTTAGTTTAAAGCAATGAGAATTCTTCCTACATTTCAATTATATTGTTTGTTCTAATTCTAAAATGTTGTCATCCAAAGATTTTTCCTAAGTATACCAAAATTTTACAAATAATAGGACATCACAGAAATATTAAGGTGCATCCCAGGGAAGAGAACTTCATAAATTAAGAATTCTGCCAAGGAACCTGAGTATAAAAAACAAACTTTAATGCACTTTGAGAAATAACAATGTCAGTTGAAGATCCTTTCTTTGTTGTAAAGGAGTAAGTACACTTTTCATATATTTCTTTAAAATAAAATGCTAAATAAATCATTACATATTTTGTATGAGAAAGAATTTTCATGATACATTTTTTTCTTTTAAAGAGAAAATATCACTATTTTTTAAAATTACTTGTTTGGTAATAGACAGGCATAGATTGGCGATAAGTTAAAATTAAATGTTTGATAATTTTTAATTATAACTTAATAACTGTATTAAAATTACTAAAATATAACTATTGTAATTCATAAACTTTAGGGAAGTCCAGAAAGCTTTGGTTGTGGTACGCAACTTGTTTAGCAGATGGCGGGAATTGCAGGAAAATGGGGGAATGTCTTCAAGAGAAGAAATTGAATACACAACTAACGAACTCAGAAACAGTCTACGCAGTATAGAGTGGGACCTTGAGGATTTAGAAGAAACTGTTGATATCCTTGGAAAATTAAAAAAAAATATACTTACATGTATTTTTTATGAAAATATTTCCTTGTAAATTAAGTAAAGAAGATAGTTAGTCTTTTAAATGATCATTTTTTGTGTGTGTACTAGGTTGATCTGGGGTGCCTAAGGCGCACACTTTAAAAAAAAACAACAGGTAACTTACGTGAATGTAATTCCATGTGTTCGAATCAGTGTGTGCAACAACCAAAAATTGGTATGTGAACAAGTTCAAAAAAATGAATGAATAAATAAAATGAATGAATAATGAAATTTTAGTTCATGAGAATGATTTATTTTTCACAAAATTTCTCTATACAAGATGACCCCTGGCGTAGAATACGCCTCAGACTTGCTTATCATAGATAGTGCAAAGAACGGGGGTCAGGTGAGAGAACCGACACAAACAGCAGCACGAAGTATTGAATGCAAGAAGCTTTGTTGCCACCCACCCCCCAGCCCTTTTTTTATATTTTCATCCCACCACGCTTGCCAACTGTAATTTTTTAACCCCAGCGAGGGTCATTCGTCATGCTCATTTGCACATGGTCGTTTTATGTGAATTATAACTTAAGATACATTTCTTTTCCAAAATTAAAATATAAGCTCTAACAATGACACATAATATTTTACGTCAGGAAACACCACACGCTCTGTTAATCTCGAAACCAAAGTTGTTATGATTTTTACATCTATATTTTCAATTTTTAAAAATATGCTGATTATGTCCCTTAGCGTTACAGAATAAGTGACCGGGGCTTTTATATTATTTATTGTTCCAAATTTTTTATAGTTTTGTTTTGCAACTGAAATGTATAATTAAATCATAATATATAACTTATTCCTAACTGGAATGAAAACCTTAACTTAGCTTAAGTATTGTAGAAAGAAATCCAAGGAAGTTCAAGATATCCGAGTATGATCTGCAAGAAAGGAGAAATTTTGTAGAAAAGACAAAATCAACTGTGAGGGTGAGTTGAACCTTTAAATCCACTTTACTCGCCCATCAAAATTCCATTTTGTCTAATTAGCAGACAGCACTTGTTCACTCGCAAATCGATAACATTTTTGAAAAAGCAGAGGCATTGTGTTAAGTCTTTGTTTCACCTGAGCTTTTTTTCTTTGTGATGCACTAAGCTGGTTGATTTTTATATTCTGATTTAGCTTATTTATATTTAATCTTGGAACATTTCTGTGCTAATCTTCCGTTATAAGCAAAACAATACTTATCTGCATCTAGGTTAGATTTTGAGTCAAACAGGGGAAATGATGTAATATTGCTAAGTTCGCAATGGCACGGGTTCAAAACAGCGACCGTCAAAACAGCGACTGTGTCAAAACAGCGACCGTCATAATAGCGACTTCAAAACAGCGACTGTATCAAAACAGCGACTGTATCAAAACAGCGACTGTATCAAAATAGCGACTGTATCAAAACAGCGACTTCACCGCAAAGCTATTCTGGTCCAACCGTAAATCTAACACAGTGGTTCTAAACAGGGGTTTTGACACATAGACCCCTTTTCATTGTCTAAACTATGATTTGAACACGACTGATATATGCAGTTAGTTTTCTCTCGTTAGCTAGCAGTCAGTGAAATGATGACGTGTGTATGTGGCTTGGTACTTAAGATTTAGTAAATCATCAACAGCCTGTTGTTTGCAAGCATGCATATATACCTGGTATCCTTGTCAACGTCCAGCTAAACACACCCGATCCGATGTAATCGGACAATAAAAACGTCACGTGGTCAGGTAAAGGTACATAGATTCACTCTACCTCCAGTCATTTTATTTACATTTCCCATAAATCTCACCAGCAAAGGTTGACCTGTTGTCGTCTCTTAGTCTAGCCCTCGTAACATGTCCTGATGTAACATGGGCCAGCCAACGAACAGTGCCTGGTCTCGGTAGACTTCAATCGATCTCTCCACCCTGATCAAAGTGGTGATGTAAATGGACAATAAAAAATGCCACGTGGTCAGATAGTCCTTTGTAAAGGTACCTAAATTCATTCTGCCTCTCATTCCATTATTTACCTTTCCCATAACACTCGCCACAACCCTANTCAAAACAGCGACTGTATCAAAACAGCGACTTCACCGCAAAGCTATTCTGGTCCAACCGTAAACCTAACACAGTGGTTCTAAACTTTTTTGACACATAGACCCCTTTTCATTGTCTAAACTGTGGTTTGAACACGACTGATATATGCAGTTAGTTTTCTCTCGTTAGCTAGCAGTCAGTGAAATGATGACGTGTGTATGTGGCTTGGTACTTCAGATTTAGTAAATCATCAACAGCCTGTTGTTTGCGAGCATGCATATATACCCGGTATCCTTGTCAACGTCCAGCTAAGCACACCCGATCCGATGTAATCGGACAATAAAAACGTCACGTGGTCAGATAAAGGTACGTAGATTCACTCTACCCCCAGTCATTTTATTTACATTTCCCATAAATCTCGCCAGCAAAGGTTGACCTGTGGTCGTCGCTTAGTCTAGCCCTCGTAACATGTCCTGATGTAACAGGGCCAGCCAACGAACAGTGCCTGGTCTCGGTAGACTTCAATCGATCTGTCCACCCTGATCAAAGTGACGATGTAATAGGACAATAAAAAATGCCACGTGGTCAGATAGTCCTTTGTAAAGGTACCTAAATTCATTCTGCCTCTCATTCCATTATTTACCTTTCCCATAACACTCTCAACAACCCTAGGTAAACATTACACTATAACATAAAGGTCAATGTTCCCCCCACTCCCAAACCAAACATAATTAGAAAGGACCGCATTTATCATTGTTTTTTTTTAAATATTTTTTTCCAGTGGTTTTACGCTTTTCATCGTAAAATCAAAATCAATTGATGAAATAAAAAAAACCAACAATTTGTTATTAAGATGTTGATATGAATGGCGAACCTCGCAGGCACTGAAACCACCACAAACCTGCGCTGCTATCATTCACTTCTCTTTCTTGTGTAGACCTACCTAGCATAAAAACTGAATTGTAATAAGATGTACAAAGTTGTCAGTATATAAAGTTAATACATTAAATAGTTACTAACACCGCATAGCGGACAATATCGTTCAAGCCGCTGGGCCCGTATGACCTGACACTGTGTATGCACTCTTTAAAACACCAACATTTATTCATACACACCTCCAGGTGATTGTATTTAATTTTATATTGTCCCTTCTCTACAAAAAACCTGCATTATCACAAGCAAAAGAAAAAAGTCGCTGTTTTGACACAGTCGCTGTTTTGACGGTCGCTGTTTTGACAGTCGCTGTTTTGCCCGGATGCGGTTCGCAATGCACTTACATCTCCTAGATAGGAATGTGATGGAGCTGATGTAAATCCACATCCGTCGGATTTGGATTTGGCAAATATAAATCCGTCGGATACGAATGCGGATTTGGTCAACACTTGGCTAAAAAAGGGAGTATACCAAGGTGTCAGTCCCGTGCCCCCCATAACAAGAGGGATTTTTAATCACAATAATAATTAATTAAAAAACAATGCATATTGCAGTTTAAAAAGATAAACAAAATGAATGAATTTAATTCTACCAAAGTAATTTGAACCAAAATTTTAAAAAATAAACGCTTAAAATCAAGTAAAAAATTAAAACAATTTGACAAACAAAATTCAGCGAAATTTAAAACTAAGTTCTTAAAATTGGAGAATACAGGATGAAAACGAGACGACCTAAACCTCGGAATGAGAATGCGGATTGCAATGGCAGAATAGAATTTTTAATGTTAGAATAAGTTGTACTGATGTATGTATGTACTGTACATGTTATTAACCATTACTATATAAATATATTTTCATGTAAACACAAACTAAATCGCTATTATATATCCATTCATATCTTTTTCGAGGTTTAGAAAACTCGGATGAAAATAATTTCGTGAGAGGGGTGTATTTAAAATACGTTCATGATTAAATACAACGTCTAATCTATGGACAGCTGAGTAAGGGTCTAGTTTTATATGTTTTCTTTATTTCGGGTTTTCGAAAGACTCTAGGTTTTTTAATTTTAGTTAAAATTTCTACGGCCGTGTTTCATCTGAAAACGGTAATTTTTCAAATTCGAATCCGACGGATTTTTTAAAAAAATTCGTCGGATTCGAATTTGCTAAAAAAATGTCGAAGTTCGAATGTCGTCGGATTTCGAATTCGAACTTCGTCACATCCCTACTCCTAGACTATAGAAATTACACTACTTAGAGACCACTTGCAGCTTTCCTGTTTAGTAATATGATGTATTGTTTTAATAAAATACTAAATCTACCCTTAAGTCATTTTTCAATGTAAACTTAGATAAGTACATTTTTGCTTATGATTGCAGTAATATCTTACTATGATTGAACCACAAATTGAATTGATTTGAACACTATATCATGATAAGTAAAAAATACTGTTTTACACCTTCAGCAACTTGGCTAGAAATATGTTGTTGCTCTCATGTTTAAAGTTTATCAGTAATATCTGTGACCTCCAGAAAGGGTCATGGGGATGGGAACTTTGCCCTGAGCTAAAGGTGATACATGTTATAACCATGCCTAAGGTTTATTCATACAATTTAAAAAAAAAATACTACTACTACTACTACTACTGAAATTGAAGTGTTTATTGATACTAATGCTGTAAGTAATCGAACTGCTGTCATCCACTCTCAAGCCTCCGTAATCTAAACATTGGCGAGGTGAAGAAGAAGAATAAAAAAAAACAGATACATATTTTTGATACTATATAAATCTAATTCCAACAGCGAAGGGATATACATACACACCAGAGCTGACAGGAAATTATTTAATATTGCCCTGCTTAGAGCCAAGACTAAATTACAACTGTTGTTCAAATCAATCAATCAAGATAGGAGGACACCTGCCTAAAAAATTACTTTCTCATATTTTGACCTTATCTTACCATTCTTTTATTTTATTGACCCTGAATCATAACTGGCATTAATATTTTTTATTTCAAAACATTTTACACAGGATAATAAAAATATGATTTTATTGTATTTATTTGAACTTTTTCTAATTTTTATCACCTATTTTATGTTCTAGGGGAAATTTTTTAAAAAATATTTGAACCAATCACGAAAATGTTGTGATATTTTATTGTTGAATAAATGTATAATGTCTACGTTGAGAAGGATATTTCACAATAAGAAAATAGCAAAATGGGGGGTTAAGCAGATTTTCAATAATGTTTCACACAATTTATCTTTTTTTAAACATAGTAACTATTCATCAGTTAGTGGTGCTAAATGAAACTTATGAATGCTTCACTTGCCCCACAGTCCGCAATGGACTGAAAAGGGATTATTTATTTATTTTATTTTAAATATAGTAATAAAATTTGAAAAACATTTTTATAATTATTTTTGATTTCCTTTAGAAAAAAAAATATGTATATTTTTCTAGGCTCATGTGCCACTTTCATAAATTTTCTTTACCAATATGTAGGACATGAAGAGTCAGATCTCAAGTCCAGGTAATAAACAGAGAGAAGAATCAAACTCCAGACAGCCGCCAATAGCAACTAACTCCAATGGCCCCAAAACTCCACAAGATAAATACAAGCGACTAGATGAGGAGATGGAACAAGCTAACCAACGATACATAAGTGACACCCAACAACAGCAAAAGGTATTTTTGCCTAGATTATTTTATTATTTTGATCATTACATCACATTCAGTGTAAAATAAAGTAAAAATTTTCATAAATGACATAGTATTAAATTGTGTGTATAGATTTTTTGTTATCAGTTCATTGACAGGCATCTCTTCACAGCAAAAGTAAAAATATGAAGTTTGAAAAAAAAAACAGATTGTTTAATCGTAATTGAAATTGTCTCTGTTAAGTGGGGAAATGATTTTTGAGACAAGTCTGATAGGAAATATCAATATTTTGAATTTCAATTAAATTTCATCACATTATCATAATCATGTTGAATATTTACATTATCTGCTTTATGTGTTATGATACCATGAAATGACAAGATCATTATTTGCCTAAATATCTGTATATAAAATAAGACAGTAAGTGTCAGACTTATTATTTGTTGTTTTTTTCAGTCAAGTTATTTATATGAATAACCTTTTTAAAATTATTCAACAAATACATTTCAGCTATTGATAAGAACTCAGGATGACCAACTTGACATGATTGGGTCTAGCGTTGGGGTGTTGAAAAACATGAGCCAGCAAATTGGAAATGAATTAGAAGATCAAAATATGTGAGTTATCGGCTAAGAAAAATATATTTTTAAGGGTTAAAAATAAACGTTAAGAAATTAACACTGGTTTTGATTTACTTCTGGAGCAGTGTGCACCCTCAATGTCCCACACAATGAAGCAGTTTGTAGCCGCACTGTGGCACACTATATATGCTATAGAAGGTGGCTAAGAGACCGACAAATAGAGAGAGTTACATTACTGCTTATTTGTGATTATGTGTTTCTGTGGAGCATATGTTACAACTTACATTGCCTGTGAATTGGAAACACTAAACTGTCATAGTCCTAGTCTTTTTTTTCTGTATAATTACTAGCCATCACTGTGTTACACTTCTTTTAAAAAAACTTTATTTTATAAACAAAATTATTTTGAAGTAAATTTCCTACTTCAAATAAAAACCATGATAAAAATATAAATTATGTTGTCATTAAATCAAACATGCATTTAAATGTGATTTCTTTAAAAAGGCTGCTCATGTTATATAACAAATTTATTAATTAAATCCTCAGAATGCTGGATGAATTTCATCATGAAATGGATAACACAGAGAGTAAAATGGACCAAACGATGAAGAAAATGGCAAAAGTTTTACATATGTCTAATGGTAAATAATATTACATACTTTGAAATGAAAGTTAGGAATAAATATTATGTTTCCAAGAGTAAACCTTTGCAGCAATGTCTGTGATGTGTGTTTGCTGGGGTTTTTTGTTGTGTTTTTTTTTTAACTTGTCACGGTGTGGGCTTCACATCAAAATAGCTGGCTTACGCTTGCACTGTTTGCTCAGCAACTTGGAGATTTAAAAAAAGTATATTTTAAAAAAAACACTAGAATAGTCTCCAACATTTTAAAACATTATCTGGTTTTCTCAATTTGTAGGAGTGACTGGGTATTAAAAAAAAGATCCAGGGAAGGACTTTTAACAATCTGAACCCTACAGTCAGTATGAGGGTGGGGGGGGGGGGTCGGGTTGATGGGTGTAAGGATTCTTGCTTCTTAAGTTTGATTTTTTTAATCTTCAATTTAATATTTTTCAATATTTTTATTGATATATTTTTAGAAAACTTATAGTGGGTATTCAGTTTGTAAATAAATTATTCTACTTTCCATCTCTACTGTACAGGTCATTCAATAAACAACAATTTTTTATTGTTCTTCTTGTCCCAGATCGGCGTCAGTGGTGTGCCATTGGTGTGCTGTCACTGGTTCTACTTATCATCATCATTCTCTTCTTCTTGGTCTGATGCTATCTTGACTTTTTTAAAAAAAGAGTTGTAATATTTTGAAATACAAAAACTGTATGGCTACATGACGGGAGGTATCTGCATACAGATGGCTTTCAATTTGAATGTTCTGCAACTGAACAAGTATGTCCATCAACATAAAAAAAACATGTCCATGGTATACAAACTTTTTCCCTTAAACAGTAATTTAAAATTTTGAATGTGGATTATCTGGGACAATATTACTATTGTTAAAAATTTTAAGGGGGACCAGAAATAAAAAAAATAATTGTATTATAAATTCTGTCTTGTGTATTCAGCTTTTTTTTTTCTCTAATAACTGATTGATATTTCCCTATTTATTCACATATCTTGGAACATTTTCATTACTTCAATGCTGTACAATTAATAATTATACTGAATGTTAATTTAGTAAACAACTTTCATGCACTGAGAATGAGATAGAAATAAGTATTTATGCCAATATTAAACTGAAAGGTGATAGAAGAACAAGTTCTTTGCTTTCTTTTTTTTTCCCTCTCTAATCAAGACTAATTTATAATTTTAAAAAAATATTTCTCAAGATTACCTTAAGTGTTTCATTATTTGATGGCAACAGCTGCTTTGTTGCATTCGTCTTTATTTTCATACTAGCATCCAAAAGACTATTGTTTTACTGTCTAGATTATTTATTATACATTTCAAAGAAAGGTAACCTTTCCTTTTATTGAAAATGTCATAAATCATATCTTAAACATTCTTAAATCATTCTGAGAACATCTTGGGCTCCTTTGTCAGATAGACATGAAGATAAAAACATCTTTCTTATTCCATATGCAAGAACAAACACATGCAAATTTTCTTTCTTTCCGTCCGGTATTCGGGCGTGGAATGGGTTGCCTGAAGAAACCAGGAAAGCCAACACTTTATCATCATTTAAAACTCTAGTAAGAATACAGGACTAAACACAAACCATAGAAATACGTAGGACGCAATAATCTTCTGTACAGAAGGAGCGTCTGTAACATATAAGATAATAGATCTGAGAGGAAAAAGAAGCCTTCAAGTAAATGCAAAGACATTGACAACTGAGGGGACATTTTAGTATGCTGCCAATTGTTTACCTTCGGTTGTATTCAGGGTTAACTGTGAAGTCTATATCTTTTATCAATCTCTTTGATTGGTTAGCCTTAGTTAAAAAAAGTCTGCAAATATTTTTAAAATTGCTTTATGTAGTTTTCTTTAAATTAGATAGTGAACCATAATTGCAATTTAATGCATTTCACTCTAAGAGAAAAATTCAAACGTTCCCTTTGCATGACAATTGCTTAACTTCATAAATGAAATTTATCCAATTTAACTTAGTTTCAAAAGAATGTTCAATTATGAGTTCAGTGCTTTGCCACAAATATTTTTGTAAACAGATAAACAAAATTGACATCAATTTTATAGATAATCTGAGGATTTTAAAAAGCAAATACTGCACCCCAAAAATTTGTTTTATTTCAATAAAATTATCTTACATGTTTTAAAAAAGAATCCAAAAAAATAGCAACACGTTTTAATGTTTTGCAGTATCAAAAAAAAACCCAATGAAGTCAAAATTAAAATGGCACAATTTCATTGTAAGATGTTGCCTCTTGGAAATGTTTTTCAAAAATAATTAAATGTACATTGTTCATTCAATGAACAGCCTTTTAAAAGATTCACCGTGCAATTCAATCGCAAGAAAGTTGTCTTAGAGTAAATTTTTTTAAAGTGTTAATGCATTTTTTAATTTTACTTCTAGGTTACACAAAAGTTTTGCAAAAATTATACTTAAAACTTTTTAAAGTTTATTTTAGTTGTTGTCAATTATGTATTTTTAAGTTTCAAAACGCTCAAAATGTTTGTATGTATTTGTAGATATAATTTTGTAAGTATAATTATAATTTACTCTTCAATAAAGAAGAGTAACAAGAGTAAAAAAAAGTAATTTATGTACGAAAACTGAGTTGAACTTTATGCATATTTGTAAATATTATTGTTGTAGTAATAGGTTGTAGAATGTCTTTGGGAATGTTGATCTAAGTTAAGAATTCTGTGAACAATCATGTTTTCAATGTTGTTTGATGTAAACTTTTAACCATATGTTGTGATTCATCTATATTTTAAATGGCAGGACAAGGAAAACAAGCTTCAATTAATCAAAATCTTCCACTGCTTCATTGTCAAACTGGTCTGTTTCCATTTCTTACATTCTAATATGCAAAGAGTTATTAATTTCACCCTTTTAGTTGTGATCATTCATATCTCTCATGTCTTTGTTTCATTTCAACATAGTCATTACTTGTGTTCCATGGTTATAAACTTGCATTCACCAAATTTGAACATGGGTTGTAACTCATATTTTGTTGGAATGTAAACATAAATTACATGTCTGTTGTTACATAGTGAATAATAGTTTCCTAAAAAATAAGTTAAATAAATAGCAATTTTTAATTATTTGGTATAACATAAATTATAAGTAAAGAGCTTTTTATTTCCACTTATTTCTTTTAATCTCTCATGGGCATGGAATTAAATTGTTTATTTTCAAGGTAAAGAATCTTGTAATATTTATTGTGAGGGTAATGATTGAGTTTTAAGTCTATTTATTAAAAAAAAATATTATAATGTATATGTGTATTGAAGTTGTTTATTTTAACTCATTCGCTACTAAGCACAAAACCAAAACACCCCCTGGAGTACTAAGCAAAGGGAGATCACTCTCAAAAACTTGCACCCCCATGTTAATTAAAAATATTTTTAAATAACTTAAAAATATTTTAAAATTACAAAATATAAATAAAAAAATAGAAAATTGGATAAGCTTTTCAAAAATGTATGGGTTGATGCACTTTTATTCACAAATATATTTTATATAAATCTGGAAAAGTGTTTTTTGAAAATTTACATCACTGTTTTTGGGCATCTACCTCCGTTGTTTATCACTTTTTATTGTTTTATTGTCTCATAGAACTGTAGGAAACATCTTATCCACTGGCAAATTCAATTTTGTAATTGGTTACTTGATTCTCATCATGATATTGATGTAGAGGAATTTATAATGTCCTCATTAGTAACCTCCTTCCACAAGGTGTCTTTCTGGCTGTTTGCTGCGGCTCCGTGTATTGTTTGTTTCAGCATTTAACAACTCTTATGGCAGAGTTCAAGAAAAGCTTGAAGTAGTCTATGGGACTGCTGTCAGTAGGGAGAAAATGATTTCCCCTATTATTTCATTAAAATTATATAGCTTGTCTGTAAAACTGATCAACTCGTGTGACCAAGATTCAGAGACAGTGTCAGTGTCTCCATCACTCTCGTTAGCTTGATTCGGATCAGTTATTATTATTATTATCAGTAATATCAGTATCACTATCAAAGTCTATTCTTCCTAATTGTTTGAGTTATTAACTGCTGCATAATTAGACGTTGTAGCAGCAATTAAATAGTCAAGAAAATGAAAGGCCATTGCATCAAAATATTCAGAAACCACGCGTCCAAATTTCACCAAACATAGTCCGACTTCTAAGCCACACAACTTTCGAACCGTAAATGATATAAACATCCGTTTTTTTTTAACAAAATCAGCGAGGTTTCTACTTTTCAAAAAGCGGAGAGCTATTGAAGGCTATTCGCACAGTAACGATGCTTCTCCCGAGGTCGCGTGATGCATGAGCGTTGCTAGACGCCATGGCGCTTTTGGGCGCATTAGTAGCGAGGGGGGTATGTCGCATTCAGTCGCAATAGTAGCGAATGAGTTAATAAAAAAAATGAAATTCTATTTAAAAATAAATGATATAGAAAGAATTAAATTTATAATTACAGTAGAAGTCCATTAGTCCGGCATCCAACAGTCCGGAATGCCTGATAGTCGGAAAATTAAAATTTTTAGTTTTCTCCAAAAGTGTGTCTTTAAAGCAAATAAAAACGCCCGAGAGCTGTTTGGAAGTCTTGGGGATAGTTCGGGATCATCCAGAATTCATCCGGAAGTGCTCGGTATTGTTCGGAAACAATTAGCGGTCGGCTAATCTCAGCTGTCACAATAAATACAGGTGCAATGCAGCACAGTTAATCAATCCCGAAGCGTCTTCGCTGGGTTTTTTTTTTTTTTTTGTGTGCATTGTTTTGTGTCTTTTCAGATCGCAGTAAACTGTGTCTTAGTACTTAGTACTCTCCACTGTAAAGCGTACTGTAATACGTACGTAAGTTTTGAAAATTTTTATAAACAAATTGAGTTTCGTTCTAACTATACAGTGGCAATGTTCTCAAAACATAAGCCTTCGAGTTCAACAGGAGAGAAATGAAAACACTGACTCTCAATCAGAAACTAGAAATCATCAAACGGCTAGAAAAAGTTGAGAATAGAAATGTTTTAATGAATGAGTTTAATATTTGCTCATCAACTATTTATGACATGAAAAGAAACATAGTTCATTTGTTTTACGGCAAAGCCTACACTAAAAAGAAGGGGGCACCGCTCGATAGACCGGAATTTTCAATAGTCCGGCACTGAGCCGGTTCCGAACGTGCCGGATTATCGGACTTCTACTGTAGATAGTAACTGAAAACAAAGGCCAGTAACTGAAAACAAAGGCCAGTAACTGAAAACACAAACCTTGTGTTATACAGGGCTGTACATAAAGTACATCACACTATTTTTGATCAATTTTAACTCCCCCCTGTCACAAATCTCAAAAATATATCTTTTATTAACAAAATAATTAAAACAGTGAGGTCACACATGGCTGGACACCCCCTCACCCCCTGTCACAAACTTTCACACTTTCTTACACCCCCTCCCCCCCACTGGAGCGTGACATACTTTATGGATGCCCCCTAGTCACAATTATCTTCTTTTCAATTAAATACATATAAGAATTAGTCATAAAAGATTGCCTTTAATTTGGTTGGAGTAAACTGGTGCAAAATCACAGTCTGTTCTTGTTAAGATTGTCTAAAAATATTTTGCAGAAAATTGTCTTGCAAAGACAAAGAAAACATTACATAAAAAATCATTAAACTAAGTTAGTAAAATTGGTCAAATAAAGGCACATGCAATAATGTACTCAATCACCCCAACATATCCCACAAAATAAAAATAAATTACCTGATTTAAAATAACATCACTAAGAAAATATTCATCTTTAACATTCAAAACATGCACAATAGCAAAAAATAATAAAGTTATAATAGGAATAAACACTTGAATTAACTCCCTATACATCATAAGATAATCCTTATCATTGATTGTTGAAGGATTTTGACCTTATATAACAACCCAGATAATTCAGATATGTGTCTGTTGGATTATTTCATTTCATTTTGACAAAAAAAGTTCAAAATGAAAATCAATAATCAAAATAAAGTGAGGCTTCTGAATAAAATGAAAGAGTAAGAATTTAATAAAAATTTGACATAGTCATCTTTGAAAATAAAATAGGATAATTTGAGCTGAAAAAGAACTTTTAAAAGAAAAAAAAGAAGAAACAAATTAAACAAGAGATCAAAGTGAACTTAGTCATCAGCTCTGTATAATGTCTTTCTTGGGATCATAAACATAACGTTTAAAACTGAGACAGACTTTGATAGGCTCCCTTGCTTCTGAAACAGCTGCAGCCTCTTCATCTTTGGCTTTGTTTTTTTTCTTGCTACTACCCGAGTACCTCTGATATGTTTCATCGCAAAGACCCTCTGATGACATAAATATGAATAAATTTTTCATAAAATCTGGAATTGATATTTCCAACCAGAGAGAAATTAGATACAAAGCTAAAAATGATTATAACCTTTAGAAATAAAACAATTAGTTCAACAATAACTAATAACTGCCAACTTTTTCCATTTTTACCCATTTCTTTAAAAAATTAGAAACCGTAAACCAATATAAAATACAGCTTGACTTACGACCTATGTAACTTATCACTAATTGACCACAATCTCTAGCTATATTAGATTTCATATTTATTTCTGCCTTATTTGTCAGTGGAATGTTATTGTTGCAATAATTGGCAGTCGCTAACTAAATTATTATTTTTAACACTAATAAAAGAAATTTATGATATAATTTAACTAAAATATTTTTTTGAAATCACTTCACATAGCATACACAATTTATGACCAAATCATGTTACGACCATTCTGTGGCAGTAAGCCAACCCCTAGCTGTAAATTTAAAATGAGATTATTTCCATAAAATAATATTAGTTGCCAAAAGTACATACTGTAATTTTTATTATCTCATTAGGCTTAATCATCATTACATATTCTTAACAATTCATTCTATTGAAATCATTTACCATACTTTCTTTCAACTAGATACCTTAAAGTTTAGATGTCAGCATCAAGACGCCATTGTCAGATATTGGATATTTCAATACTTACGTAACAGTAAGAGGCATGTAAATGTTTTTGAAAACTTTCTATTGATTTAAATAAATGGTAAAATATATTGCAGACGTAAATATCAGTACAATTGACAATATATCAATATTGATCGCTGATATTATAGTAAACTACTTAAACAAAATTCATCTAGCAAATTAGATTGTTCACCTGGAATCCTTATCTTTACTTTCCCACTTTGTCCGAAACCGCCTTCAATGAATCCCTTTTCACCTGAAGACAAAACCACGCGGAGGTTGGCAAAGGCTGCTAAATTGGTCTCTTTTTTAAAAAGATTTTTAGCGATGATGGAATATTTGTCAGTCGCTCGTTCAACTTGACCTTCTCGTGCTTTCATCTGAAAGGAGAATTGTGTATTTAATATTTTAGAGATTCATTAATTTCAAATATAGGTCACCCTGTTGTAAAAATTAATACATTTTTGAGTATGAAACTTAATAAATAAAGAGATGAGGCAAAGAATTGACGTGAACTTGTCATTTTTAGAGTTTGATGATCTTTGATTTGTTATACTCAAACTTTAATAAAAATTCTTTAGGTGGTAACTGATTGGCCAAACTTTCATTTTATTTTCTTTAATTTCACAAATGACTTTGAACAAGTAAAGTGAAAGAATGTATGAAGCACTTACTTTAAATACTTTAACCTTTGGAAGAATAGTCTCTTTATACTTTGTATCTGTCATTGCTTCTACAATTTTGCCATGGAATGCAATACGGCATGCACTTGTGTGAACATCTGCATCTAAACGAGAGCCTATGACAAGAGAATGTGGTGCACATGTGATCGCCCGCTCAAGTTCAATCAGAGCAAACTGTCTCCCAACATTCAGGCTCGGCTGTGTAACGTTTTCGTCTTCAGGTTTCTTCTCGGCGCTCATTAGTTCATCCAGGTACACATACTCTTGACTAAAGTCAAACACATTATCATCTAAATGAGAGGCACTCAGAGCCTGTGATATGTTCTTGATGGTGTCAAGTGAACTCCCCGATGGAAGTCCAAAAATAGAAACTTTGCCCATGACCGTCTCGTGCCCGAGTGTGATGTGAAATTTGGACTTTGTTGTGATGGAACCTTTGTAGTAGGTGATCTTCTTGATGGATATGATGACGGCCTCTACTGTGACAAGAGCCCCAGGAGAGCAGGCGAGGCCTCGTTCCAACAGGCTCGGATCAAACTGCGTGACACAGATGCCAGCCCTGTCACCCTGTAATAACATTAGAAATAAGATTAAATGCTGACACAAAGTCAGGGATACACTTGGAAGTAACTGGAAAGCAATAGGATGAATGGGAAATCCTTGAAGATAGTTTATATGGCTGGATGTATGAATCACGTAGTAAGTAAATAAGAGATCCAATACATTACTGAGCATTCAGTAACAAATTTGGTTTTTAATGCCATTGAACAATTTTTTGTGTTGGTTAAAATTCACAACAGTTTCACTACGAATGGCATAAGATTTTCTTTGAAAACTTGTCACAAACTAAATCATAAAATTTCACGATAGTTTTGAAAGGTATCTGGAATATACATTTTTAAAAAAACAAAGAAATCTAACTTAGTGACATATCTTATTGTAGTTGAATCCCTGACACTTTAACAGAATTCAACAAACCTGTTTAATTTTCTCTACTGGACTTCGGAACATCTGCATAGATTTAACTTTTTTTGTCATGCCTAAAGATGGAATTTCCACAGTCTGAAAAGAATAAATTTTTAGTGATACCACTGAGAAGCACCATACTAATTTATGTTTTCATTAAAAAAAACTTTTTTCTTTTAAACTATTTTTATTAAATTTCTTTTAATTGCAGACCCTTTTAACTTGAAGGTACCCAAAAAGTGCCCAATTTGCCTATGCACTAAAGGGGCTCTGTTGACAGATCACTTACAGTTATACTTCCTGCTAGGCAGATAAAATTCAATGGAAAAGACGTAAACAAGGTAAGGGTTAGCCTGACCGGACGTAACAAAACAGCGAACGTTTCGGCAAAGAGCCTTTATCAACGAACATACAAGACACAAACAAAACGAAAATAAAAATAAAAAATGAAGGAACTTAGCTGCGGTGAAATCCAAAGTATCCAAAAAAGTGACAGATAAAAGATAGGCAGATAAATATGGTTGTGATGTAATGTTTTCATGGACATGTAGCCAATTTAGTTTTCCTCAACTGTTCCAAAGAGTCTAGATGCGACTTTCAACCTCTTAACTAATTAGAATTGAAAAACACTTGGTTGCCCAAGTTCTAGAATATCTTAAACTTTCTTTAAATTTTATTTTATAAAAGGATGACCTGGTTGGATAAAGCAAAAGTTTTCAGTATGTAATACTGTTAAAGTGCTGATATTTCTATGCAATTTTATTTTCCTTTATTTTTATTTTGGATTACTCTTTTTTAGGTCTATTTTTGGATAATCTATTTTAGATATCTGTTGTTTTCTTTTTTTACTTTTCTAGGACTGCAGTAGCTGTAAGTTGTGAAAATTAGTTTTCAGTGTGTATTGTTTTTATCTTTATTTTTTAAATTAAATTTTAAAAATCTAGTATAATGAATAGTTAACTTAAACTCAATTGATATCATTTTCTTTAATATTAGTAATAACATAGTTGTAGTTGTATAAATAATTAACGCGATTTAATGTTAAATTGTTGTTTTTTTTAAAGAATAAGTTTTTAAAAATGGCAAAATGAATTTGCTTCAAATGTTTTACCTGAGTATTTTTAAAAAAAAAAAATATTTCATACCATCAACTTACATCATTTATGCTGACTTTGCCACTCAATACAGTGCCAGTCATAACAGTACCTTGGCCACGTATTGAAAAGCAATGATCAGCAGAAAAAATGAAAGGCCCTTCTTCAGACCGTGAGGGCTTATAGGTACTATTAACCAATGTTGAAATAAGATCAGTTACAGAAATAGCCTCAGTTTCTGGTGCCTGAAATTATAAAAAAATGTTTTCTTAAAACAAAGGCTTGGCCATTTAAAGATTATTACTCAGCTTGACATGAACTATTTTTAGAAACAAGACAAGTTAAACCCTTTTATTTAAAATGTGCCATTCTAAAAATTTGAACATTTCTGTAAATTAAATAAATGTGGTTTTTACATTTTGATGTACATCTGATCCCCCTGGTTTTGCAGCAACAGCCACGATGGGACATCCAGCAAATTTAGTTCCTTCCAGTGTTTTCCACATGCGTTTCTTCATCTGAAAGAAAGCAGAAACTTTTTGATTAATGAATGTAATGTTACAAAATTTAAAAAATGCTTATTGGTAATTCACAATACCTTCCTGAATGTATGTAGCATTCATTAGTTACTTGAATAATGTATCTTTACAAAAGATGCAAGGTGCTTAAATGAGAAAACTAGGACCTAAATTTACAGGCAAGATGTATATTAATTAGGGCTGCTGAAATTAACGATTACTTTCTCGATTAATCTGTAAAAAAGTTGTTCGATTAAAATAATTTTAATCTATAAAATAGCAATTAAAATTAAAGAAAATATATTTTTTTTTTTTTCAATCATCAATAAATAATTAGTTATTAATAATTACTAATAGCTTGTATTGTTTATGTACAAACTTCTCCATTTTAAAAAAAATATGTTTAAAGTGTAACCTTTCAAATAATCTGTTTTTATAAGGAAAGCAATATTAAAAAAATAAATATTGTTTTTACTTAATTAACAATAACAAAATTAAAATTCATTGACGTCAAATTGAACTACTTATATTTAAATATATCTCCTAAAAATATTACTATTTTTTTTTGTTAATTAAATACTAAAGTTATGGGCATTTCATGAAATTTTCAGTTTAATGTCATCATGCGTCTTATTTTCAGCTTTAATAAAATTATTTATTAATTATTCGTAATTTTTTTGAAGTTAACTATTAAATTTAAATTAATCGATAACAGCACTAATATTAATAAATTGTTATAATTTCAAACCCTGTCAACTGTTGAAGCTTGTTTGTCAGCTTGAATCATATCAAGTTTATTGAGGACAACTATCATTTTGCTGCAGGTGATCTCTCCAATGACAAGACATTCAGCAGTTTGTGTTTGCATTCCCTTTGTTATATCGACAACCAACATCATCAAATCAATTATTTGAGCTCCTTTAATAGCAATATAAAAAAAATTCTTTATTATAAATTTCTTTTTTAAAAACAATCTTTAAGTAAGCATACTAAATTTGTAATTTCACATAATCTTTATAATTATTTATAAGTAGTGGGTGACCGGATATCTGAGTTTCTGGCATAATCTGGATTTGCCAAATACTTATGGAAGATCCGGATATCAATGTAGTTAAGATATATTTGAAATCAAATTAAATGAATGAAAGAACAGTTTTTATTAAGTTTGTTAACAGTTAAAATTAAATAAAATTATTAATATATAACAAAACAAATAAATTAACAAGCATTCATTATGAAATCATTCAAATCCATGCAAAATATAGTAAAACAATCAATTTCAATACGAGAAAAAAATATTACGTTAAAAAGTTAAAAGTTTAGTACTTAAGATAACTAAGTAAGTTAACTAATAGCATATTTAACTTAAATTGCCTGAATAAAAAAACATTTTTTATTATGGCTCTAGATCACGACTTCTTGTAAATGACACTACACACTCAGTACAACACTTTTTTGCTTGGTACACACTACACAATTCGTGTTAATTCGATTCACTGTTAAATGTTCATTGTTGATGTTGACAGTGTCACAGACTGTCAATTTCAATAACAGATACTATCAAAATGTTGGATAATAAATATTTTAATAATAGTATTAAATACTAAATAGAAAGTAGAAAAATACAACACTTAGCTCTCAGACTTGTATCCCTAGATATCCGGTTACAAAATCTGGTAAATATTAGGGCCAAAGTGTCCGATTTTGGAAAATAATTTTAAAAAACATATCTGGCCACCCCCTATTTATAAGTGGAAAAAAATAGTTATATAAAAAAGGTATGCGTCAACTTGACAAGAAAAAAAAGAACATTTGAGGACGAATATTTCATGACATGCATATTTTACTACCATGCCATGCCAATAATCTGAATTTATTTGTTTTCACTTGTGACTTGTACTTGCTAAGCTCACTTGTCATTTCCACTCGTGTATTTTATTAATAATACTATTATAAATTTAAATTCTTATACTAATATACGGTAAATTATCGCTGTACGGATCAGGCCTAAATCAGCTCTTTTCCGGCCACCATCTTTCGTTGCTATGCAAGTCACAAAGATGGCGGGCGAATAGTCCCAACTGAGGGGAATGTGCTGAATATGAAATGGGTCGGGCAATGGAAGAAAATCACGAAAAATACACTTTATAAATAATTCTCGAGTTATATCCTTCCGAAATATCACTAGTAAAACACTTAAATCAGCTTCCATTTAGCAAATCACTAATAAATTTCCAACGCGATGTTTGCACTACAGGGCAAAGCGAAAAAGAGCGAGCTTTCAAATTTGCGGGCTTATTGATATACTATAGCATCACTTGAAATGTACGCAGTTTCGTATTCGATGTTTCGTATCTAATTATTATAAGGGGAGGTGTTCCCCCTCCCCCATATTCTTTTTTTTATTTTGGGGATGGCCTCCCTAAACCCCACCCCGGTTTTTTTTATTACTTATTTCAAATTATAAGGGGAGGCGTTCCCCCTCCTCTTAGACCCCTCCCCCGGTTTTTAACATTAATTTAGATGAGGGAGTCAATCGAGGAAATAGAATAAAAACGGGAGGTAACTGCAACATAGCAACCGTATAGTCCTGGATGCTACCAACTTTTGGGCCGCCATCTTTGATCTGTACAATGATAATTAGCATAATATACTTATACCATTTCTCATTTATTTTATGCACTCCATGTCTGAAAAGTGTTGACAAAGGATCATTTGAATATAGTGATGGAGCAATGATAGATACTCCTTATTTAATTAACTTAATGAATGTATTTGTTTAGTCAATGTTTACTTACCCCCAATAATAGTACGAATAAGGCTTGCATGCCCAGGACAGTCAACCAGAGTATACTGAATACGGCTGTATCCTTTAAGATCATCCTTTTTAGTATCTGGGATATCTACAGTAAAGGAAGAAAATCCAAGATCAAGCGTAATACCTCGTTCTTTGCTCTGAGGGTTTTTATCAAAACACGCAGTGCTGGCAATTGTACTTAGCGCTTTAGACAAGCTGGTTTTCCCACTGTCAACATGGCCTAAAACACCTACATTGAAATTCAAAACTTCAATCGACATTTTTTGAGATGTTAAATGAGAACTAAGCTCTTGTAAAAAAAATTATAAAACAATTGCGAATCGTTAACTCATACTAAATTTATCTTTTAGATTATCGAGAATTTTATAACATTTTATCGTAACTATGTACTGCTTTGAAAAAATTAAAAAATTCAGACAGGAAATTATTACAAAAATTTATATTTTAGAAATCTATATGAAAAAAACAAACAAACAAACAAACCCACACACAACACAATAGGAACGTCATTTTAAAATCCATACATCCAATCTCCTGAGGTAAAAGCACACTTTTAAAAGAAAACTGAGACAAATGATAATTGATAACATTACTGCAGATACATACTTGAACCCACCTCTAACTCTGCATGTCTTGAAGTCTACAAATTTATAATCAAACTCTTCCTTCCGCTTTTCAATTTCATAAATATATTGAAATGTTAGACTTTAAAGAGTTGTGGCAGTCATAATTATACTATAACAGAACGTGGTTTACCTTTCAGGTGAGAAAAGGAAATATTTTGCTCTCTTATGTGACACTTGCCAAAAGACCGGCACGGTCAGTGGACGCAATAATCCTCTGCATAGAAGGAGCGTCTATATTGATAAGAAATGAGACGCCCGAATTTAGACGGGAAAAGTGATAATTTTTGGGTTTTTTTTCTTCACTTGCAAACCGAATGAGAAAAGTACTTAAATCCATGCACCTATCTGAGATTCTGAGTAAATCATCTATCATCTATGTGTTTTATTTCAAAGTCAAAATTATGTATTATTGCTGATTTTCTCTTTGTTCGTATTTCATTTATACTCTAGTAGTTCTGGGTTTCATAATTTAACAAATTGTGTCATTTTTGTCAATTTGTATTCTTTAGTAATAAATATTGCTAACCACCACTTTTAGATCACAATAATGTAAGGTAAACTCATACCAAAATTAAGTTAAGGTCAAACCAAAGTAATGTAAGGTCACACCAAAGTAGGGTAGCATTTAAGTCTATAATAATTTATATTCTTATTTCTTTTAAACCTAAAGTTTAGTAAAAATTTATTTGCATTTTTTAGTTGACAAAGGCTGAGGGACCAGAGGGATTCCACGATAAAATCATCTAATATTATTTATAACCAGTGCTTTTTTCAGTGGGAACTCATATACCTTTTTTGGCCAGATTTATGTATATTTATATAAATAGTCGGCATTTTACTTACTGTCAGTCCTTTTTACAGTGGGGACTCACGGCTCACGGGAACGACGTAATTTACAGTTTACAAATAAACAAACCAAGTGAGAAACGCTGTTATTCTACTAATATCATATATATGGACTATAGATATCATATTAGTTATTATTAGTAGAATAAGAATAACAGCGTTTGCCACTTGGCGTGGCCTATTTCTATTTTAGGAGGGTCTGATTTTAGTACAAACTTTGGTAAATAATTTTTCTATGTCATTTTAAAGTCTAGAAATTAATAATACTTAAACAAGCAAAAAAGCGCTGAAATGAAAAGAATCTCAAGTTTATTATAAATAAACTATTTGAGTCTCTCATTTTCTTATAAAAACGTTTATTTCTTTAAATATCTGTACTATAAAATTTGTGTTCAGTGGAAAATTCAATTATAGACTTTAATAGTATTTTCTGACATAACTTATGTCTTATGTCACATATGTCATAAGGTCATAAGTAAAAAAAAAAAACAGATGTGAAATGAGTTCCCAAACATTTTTCGCTAGAAAAAAACACAGTTTATAAAAATAGTTTTTGGACTTATCAGTTTAAAAATTAAATGGTTGTTATCATTAGTTAACGACGATGTGCTAAAATAATACTTAATATTCATTTATTTATTTCTACATTATAAGGATGGCCGCCGTAAACGCGATCAAAATTAGATATTTTTTGGTAAATTTCCAAATGAAATAATTTCCGGTAAATAGCTAAAAGTTCTTTCGTTTTCTCTCTTCCGGTAAATTTATTACTAGTACTACACTACTAGGTAACTAGTCCTACTATCTACAAATTTAATAACGGTACAATGTACAATAATATTAATTAGTCTTCATTAAATTTAAATAAATTTCAATTTCCTATTTTTTGTATAAGGCAATATTATTATGGAGTGTTTACGCAATATTTCTTTTACTTTCACACATTAAACACTTTTAATACTTTTATTAAAAGTTTAAAAGGGCAACTGTTCACTCGTCACTCAGAGTCACTGTTAATTAAACTTTAAAGTTCAAGACTCAAGACAGTAGTTAGTAGTAGTTGACAGGCGTCAGTCAGGAAAGTCCTGAATCTGAAGTTTGAAGCCTGAACTGAACTGCCAACTACACTTCTTATTCCTCTATTACTGTTAGTGTTAGGCTCTTAATAAAATTTAAAATGCGTGGAATGATGAGAATGAGGTAAGAATACAGTATTATACAGTAATTAGTAATGTGTAGGGCTCTCACCCAAACCATGAATTCATGATGATCTAATATTAATATATTAAATTATAAATGTCATGTATTGAGTATGATTTGTGATAGAGATAGTAGTAGTAGTAGTATACTCAGTATATTTGGCTTTGGCATGATATCTGAATCTCTTACTGACTTACTGATACTGTCTTACACTTACACTTACAGACTGTAAGTGTAAGACAGTAAGAGATTCAGATATCATGCCAAAGCCAAATATACTGAGTATACTACTACTACTACTATCTCTATCACAAATCATACTCAATACATGACATTTAGCCTATAATTTAATATATTAATATTAGATCATCATGAATTCATGGTTTGGGTGAGAGCCCTACACATTACTAAATATTACAGTTACAGTACACTTTCATTTTAGTGTCTTACTTAGTCTTAGTACTTAAAATTAGTCTTGGCCTTGATCTTATTTAAGTAGTCTTGTCTTCATTCTTAGTCAATCAGTTCAAATTTTCAAGCCTGAAAATGAAAGTATTTAAAGTAAAAGTTATCATGATTTTTACAATATTTAAAATTGATCTTTCCTAGAAACATTACAATGATCATATGACCATATGATGAGCTAGAAATTGAAAATGGGTAACTATAAGTCACGACCCACTATTTCCTGTACAGGTAAGTACAAACTTGTTGTAACTGCTGTAAAGAAAAATTAATTAAGGTTTATAATCCAAAGTCAATGATCATAGTCATAGTGTTTACAGTGTCAGTGTCTATTTTGATGGATAGAATTGCTCAACATTGTTTCAATAATAATAACAAGATACTTGCTCATCATAGATAGTTCAAAGAACAGGAAAAAAGGGGGGGGGTGCTGAGAGAACGCACACAAACAGCAGCAAAAAGTAATGCAATAAAAAGCAAGTAAACCTGGAGACATGTGCACAGCAGTTGTAGTTACCAGCCCACCACCCTTAGATACCATCCCTTGCTAACCATAAACTGATATGTCAGTCCTAGAGCAAGTCATGTTTGCAAAAAATTGGGGGGGAAAATGGGCAGAAAAAAAATTAATTTTTATTTTGAAATCTGGGGCTTGAACCCAGGACTTTCCATGTGCAAGGTGGACGTGATAATAACTGCACTACTAATCATATGTTATTCTGTGAAAGAACAATGCAAGTGAACGCAAGAAGTATTGTTGCCACCCCCCCCCCCCTTTTTTTTTTTTTTTTNAAGTATTGTTGCCCCCCCCCCCCCCCTTTTTTTTTTCTTTTCATCCCATTCTGCTTGCCCACTGTGATCTTTTGATGCCATCGGGGGTCATTCTTCTTGCTCATTTGCATGTTCCCGTTTTAGAGAAATGTATATAAAGATTGCTTGATAAATTTTATTTTACTGGCTGTAATCCAAGAATGAGTGATACTATAAAAATTTCTCTTAAGGTGGAATCCTTGGTAACTGGTTCAAATAACATTATTTTATAACTGTAATATCATTCCACAATTTCATGGATTTACTTGAAATTTCCTTTATGCAGAAGTTTGCAAATGATTACTGGGTAATAAGAAGTTTAGAACCGAACATTTTGTAAATAATTCTTTTAATATATTTTTTTCTAGCCATTCTCTAAAAATCGAAGTCTCAAATTTGTGCATAAAAAAGATTTATTTAACAAAACACAAATATTATTCATGGGGCCTTCTTAATGCATAGGCCTGTTGGGCATTTGCCCGGGGGCCCACATGGGAATATGTTTATTTATATATATATTATGTATATTTATTTTTTATTTCTGCAGTGGGGGGTGGGGGGGGGGGAGCCAGGGATCCAACACTATTTCTTTGCCCAGTTGCTCAAGGGCCCAAAATTTCTTTTCCCAGTGGCCCAAAATGGTGTAAAGATGTCTGGGACTATTCATATGTTTATACATTATATCACATCTAATTTGGATTTTTACATTTTTTAAAAAGTTTTATTATTGTGCACTCAATTTAAATTTATTAGTCTCAAGCTTAGACATAGACACATAATAAGAACTGTAGGCTATTTTTTTTCAATACCAGATGAACTGAAGAAAAAAATTAGTGAAAGTTATGCCTTGTTCCGATCCAAGGTCATAGAAGAACTGCGACCAAAGGATACTGAATGGACAGAAGTTCAGCTAGCTGCTGCAAAGTGAGATCAAGCTCATTAATATTTACTTTGGTAGAGTGTCATGAAACTTTAAAAAAAAAATTATAATTCTAATTTTGGGAAAGGGGCATTTTAAGCTTTGTATGGTTCTGGATAGGTTGAAGAATGCTCATAAACGTTTATGCATGTTCTAGTTTTAATACAGGGTTGTTTGAGGGATATCTATGAATTTAATTCACATAACTGAAGATGCCAATAAATGGCACTGCAATTTACTTTAAAAGCAACATCGAAGTTATGGTAATTTATTAATTTTTAAAACAAAACTTAAAAAAAAAAATCATGTTAAGCCTGGTCCCTTTTTGGACTCAGGACGTGTTAGCGCATTTTCGTATTGTGTATCAGTACTTATGTTAGATATCAGCATTATGTAGTTATCACTAATTGTGTTTAGATTTTAGACATATATTTATGAATTTTCTTGTGTAATGAATATACCTGAAAAAAATTTATTTAAAAGTCATTTCTTTACATTTTATAATTTTTTATTTTCTCTTTAATCTAACTACAAGTCACCACAAATGATGAAGTAAAAATCTCTAAACTTTTACACATATTTTAATGACGTCAACTAAAAAAAACACTAATTAATTCTTTTGCACGATTTCACACCACTCTTGAATGCTTGAAAAACTATGTATTCGACTTCCGGCAATGGCGCCCGTTCCTTGTGCCAGTGTTAACTCTCGATTCGCAAAGTTTTTTGGTAGTTTTAACGGGGTTTTTTAACGGATCGAGTAACTGAGTGTTGATGCACCAATGGCAGGTCAGGACATACAAAAAACATATATACATCATGGGTCTAGGACTTATGGATCCTGTGATCATGGTGATGACAGACAGACGGACAAAACGGGGGCAATAGCGATTTCGACATCTCGAAAATGCGCTAAAAATTCAAATCTACCTCCTTACTTTTAAAAAGTTTTGGAGAAGAAGAATGATATTGGGATAGATGTTGAGACATATAAATATTTAAGTCATACAAATCGTTAAATGGAAAAGACGTAAACAAGGTAAGGGTTAGTCTGACCGGACATAACAAAACAGCTAACGTTTCGGCAAAGAGCCTTTTTCAACGAACATACAACACACAAATAAAACGAAAATAAAAATAAAAACTAAAATTAAGAAACTTAGCTGCAGTGAAATCCAAAGAATCCAAAGAATTCCTTGGATTTCACCGCAGCTAAGTTTCTTAATTTTATTTTTAATTTTTATTTTCGTTTTATTTGTGTGTTGTATGTTCGTTGAAAAAGGCTCTGTGCCGAAACGTTCGCTGTTTTGTTACGTCCGGTCAGGCTAACCCTTACCTTGTTTACGTCTTTTCCATTTAATTTTTTATAAGCCTGATTGCAGTCCTACCCCTCATTTTGTTTAAATAGAAATCGTGCATCTTAATCTCACATAATTTTTTATGTTTGCCTTATTAGAAATGGCATTACAATGTGCAAGATCTTTGGAAATTTTTGCAAAAAGACAGGACTTTTACTATTTTTATCAAATTATTCTCCTGTTAATCAATAAACACTCCACAGCACTTCAGACTTGGCACTTTTGAGCAACTTGTTGGATGAAAATAATTGCCATGAAAGGACAGATTCATGTCTCACATTGCTACACATTGCTTGCATTGCAGGAGGTTCGTTTTATTTTTAAAGGTGTTTATTATTATATGAGCACGACGATTCACACATTCACACTTTCCAATTTCAAAGAGAACATTTCCATTTTTATTAGCTGCTCTCTTGACAATATACATAAATTAGAAGTTTTCGTTTGAAATGAGACAAATTTAAAAAAAAAAAATAATAATTAAAGCATCATTCATAACAACAGGTTAAAATCTGCTAAAAATTCTCTTCATTCTTTATAGGGTTTTACATGGTAATGGTGGACAACAAAATTGTAAAAATTGAGAAACGTATTACATTTAAAACCCTGTTACACATTGTGCAAAGTGACTCCCAGCCTGAGCTCAGATTCAGGCTGCTCCATGGAAAACTACACAGAAGAGCATGCTTCATCATCATTTCAATTTTTAACAATGTTTACTTTGATGGTGAACAATATAAGCCCAGAAAAAAAAATCATTAAAATTTCCTAAAACTAAAATAGTTTCTGTCTTCAAGAAAACAATGTGAAGACCACGTTTAAAATTAGAAACTTGATATCACTTTGATATATTTTTTAGTGCAATCTTCTGACTTATATTTTATGTAACTGCTCAGCTCCTTGCAGTCAGCTTGAGAGGCTCTTGAAAAGGGGAATCAATGTGAATGTTCTCAGTAAGAACCAATTCTCCCCCTTACATTTGGCCACTTACAAAGTAAGTATTTTTCCAATAACATTAACACTTTTATTTGAAATTATGTGTATATTTTTAACAATAGTGTAATGGTTTACACTTAAGTTCTAAAATCTGTTCTTGATAAGTACATCTTCTATAATGGAGATTGACAATATCATATGTTCATTCACCAGGGAGATTCTGAACAAGTGGAGTTGTTAGCCACACATGGAGCAGACGTAAACCAGACAGGTCACAGTGGGGTCACAGCCTTGCATATAGCTGCCATGTGTGGGCATCATGAAGTAGGTTATCATGCCTAATTTTATAAGAATTACATTTAGTTATTATTTTACCTCCACAACGGCTTTGGTTTGAGATATCATTTAAAGTTATTCCTTTAATTCCCTATGAGATAACATGTTAGATTAAGTGTGTAAAATAGTAAACACTAAGTGATGTGATTTCTTCAAAAAGTCAGTTGTTTTTTCATTAAAGCAACATGAAAACAAAGTTGACAAGCAATACTTTCATCAGTTGAAATAATTTACTTGACAAATGCTGTTAAGTTCTCCCCAAGAACTATTTAGGACCACAAGTGACCATTCAATTCTCATCTATTCTGACCCTATTACAATTTCTAATTGTTTCTTTGCTGGCCCTTTTTCCATTTCAGAATTTCTTTCCAAAACTTTGCAGTACAAATGACGCCTCCTCCCTCTTTAGAAATTTAACATAATTATCAACAATTTTAATAGCTTTATTATTATTTTATAAAATTTTTCCTTTTATTTCTGTGAATATTCAGATTGCTAAAATCCTACTTGAGAGTGGAGCAAAGATTGACATGGGGGATCTTGTCAAGTTTTCTCCCCTTCACATAGCCTGCCACTTTGGCCACGAAAAAGTAAATTTACTAAAAAAAATTGTCTAGTTCTGACATTTATAATTGCTAAAAATTATATGAAAACAATTTTCATAACTATCATGTCAATTGTTAAATAGAAATTGTTGCTGCAACAAAAAACAAAAAAAGTTGGACCTTTCATTGAAAGGAAATTTCGCGTCTACAGCCTCAAAAAAATCCTAGATGTCCCATAAATCTTTTGAAATGTAAAAAAAATCCTGGGAAAACTCCTTGCATTTATATTTCTTTAAGTGTTTTAATTTTTTTTATAATGCATAGGGTGAAAATTATCAGTAATAGTCATTATTTTTCTGGTAGTGTAGCGGGATATCACTTAGGGTTAAGTCGTAATATTTTTTTAAATATTATTTTTATTGCACCAAAATAGGAATTGTTTATTTTAAGAACACTATGCAATGTTTGCAAATCATAATGGAAATTCTACTTAATTGCTATACAAAATGATGGGCTAAATTTTTGTTTGAAAATTTTTATTGACACAAGCATGAACTGAATTATTTTTAAATACACCACCTGGAACTACTTTTAAAAAGTTTCTTAAGATACAGTGTGCTTCATATCTCTCCTTCAGGTTGTTGAGCTCTTGCTGACCAATGGCTCGGACATCAACATCAGTGGCAGTGTCGGAGACCGACCCATACATCTGGCCAGCTCCAAAGCTAATCTCAAAATTATGCAGCTTCTAGTAGAGGGAAACTCACAGCAAAAAGCTGATGGTACTTTACTGTTGTTTTGTATGTGTCTATAAAAAGCTGACAGTACTTTACTGTAGTTTTGTATGTGTCTATCAAAAGCTGATGGTACTTTACTGTAGTTTGGTATGTGTCTATCAAAAGCTGACAGTACTTTACTGTGGTTTTGTATGTGTCTATCAAAAGCTGATGGTACTTTACTGTAGTTTTGTATGTGTCTATCAAAAGCTGACAGTATTTTACTGTTGTTTGTATCTATTAAAAGCTGATGGTACTTTACTGTAGTTTTGTATGTGTCTATCAAAAGCTGACAGTATTTTACTGTTCTTTGTATCTATTAAAAGCTGACAGTACTTTACTGTAGTTTTGTATGTGTCTATCAAAAGCTGACAGTATTTTACTGTTGTTTGTATCTATTAAAAGCTGATGGTACTTTACTGTAGTTTTGTATGTGTCTATCAAAAGCTGAAAGTATTTTACTGTTGTTTGTATCTATTAAAAGCTGATGGTACTTTACTGTTGTTTTGTATGTGCCTACTAAAAAGATTTGTTATTCACAAGTCACTTAAAATTTTTTGCACATCTTGGACTTTAAAAAATTATAAAACTCAAACGCTTTCCGATAGTGCACACAATTTAATTTATTGCTTCTAAAATGAGTCAGAAATTTTTAAATTTCACATAAATATAGATGGTTCATTTTATGATTTTTTAAATGCAATTTTTAAAAATCACGATTTTTTTTTTTAACTTAACATTTTTTGCCTTAGTTATTGATATTCTAACCTTTGACATTGACATTTCGTGGTTTTCAGTAAATGTGAAGGATGATGAAGGCCACACGCCACTCCATTTCTGCTGCAAGTCTGGCCACCTTGTCACACTTCACTACCTTCTCGACCACCAAGCCTTACCCCATGAAGCCAACATTTACGGAGACACACCCCTGCATTTG
This sequence comes from Radix auricularia, assembly GCA_002072015.1. Taxonomy (NCBI): domain Eukaryota; kingdom Metazoa; phylum Mollusca; class Gastropoda; family Lymnaeidae; genus Radix; species Radix auricularia. Next base: position 154,956 of record MUZC01000088.1, on the reverse strand, counting down.
TAAGTACCCCACCTCCCCAGTGTTATTGTTTTACATTTGCTAGCATTTAAAAAATCCAAACTTCTCCTGTGGGCTATCAAATATTGAAGTTGCTATGAGGTTAGGCAGCAATTTTTATGCAATGTTATATCAGTCTTCTTTAATCTATAAGTTTGTGTCTCATTATCTGTGTTTTCAACAAATATTGATTTTTTAAACTATTTTTTTTAATGAATTATTTCCTACAGAGCATGCTACAATGGAAAACTGGAAATTGCCAAACAGCTGATTTCTCAAACAGGTCAGGAGAGCCTCACAATGGAGAATATATTCAGTGAAACACCTTTACACAGGTGGGTAAATTAAACACTTTACACAGGTGTTCAAACTAATACCATTACACAGGTGGGTAAATTAAACACCTTTACACAGGTGAGTAAATTAAACACTTAACACAGGTATTCAAACTAACACCATTACACAGGTGGGTAAATTAAACACCTTTACACAGGTGGGTAGTGAAGCACCTTTACACAGGGGGGGGGGGAATGCCAGGAATGTTTGCTGGCTAAAATTTACTTTGAAAATTGTTTTTAAAAATTCACCTAGCAGTTTTTTAAAAATGAAAAATATCACTGTAGAAGAGCAATCCTTACCATAGTAATCCTCACCTTAGCAATCCTTAACTTGGCAATCCTTACCATAGTAATGCTTGCCATACATAGCAATCCTAACCTTAGCAATCCTTAACTTGGCAATCCTTACCATAGTAATCCTTGCCATACATAGCAATCCTCACCTTAGCAATCCTTAACTTGGCAATCCTTACCATAGCAATCCTTGCCATACATAGCAATCCTTGCCATACATAGCAATCCTTATCATAGCAATCCTCACCTTAGCAATGCTTAACTTGGCAATCCTCACCTTAGCAATCCTTACCTTAGCAATCCTTACCATAGCAATCCTTACCATAGTAAGCCTTGCCATACATAGCAATCCTTACTCCTTACCATAGCAATCCTCACCTTAGCAATCCTTAACTTGGCAATCCTTACCTTAGCAATCCTTACCATAGTAAGCCTTGCCATACATAGAAATCCGTACCATAGCAATCCTCACCTTAGCAATCCTTAACTTGGCAATCCTTACCATAGCAATCCTTACCATAGCTATTCTTACCATAGCAATCCTTACCATAGCAATCCTTACACTCCAAACCACAGGACCATGATACTTAAATAATGCACAGCATATTCCAATGGTGTCCCATTTCCTCATTTAAAAAATATTTATTTCAAAGTAGTGCTACAGAACCAAAAAATATTTATTTCAAAGTAGTGCTACAGAACCAAAAATTTATTTTAAAGTAGTGCTACAGAACCAAGAAATATTTACTTTACCATTTAAGAGAAATACCCTAATATTTACAAGCTCTTGTCCACTCAGTGCCTGTACGTACGGCAAGAACCTAGAGCTGGTCAAGTTTCTCTTGGAGCAGCCATCAATAGATATCAACTACCAGGGCAAGGATGGCCACACAGCTCTGCACAGCGCCTGCTACCATGGCCACATAAGGTGTGTCCAGTTCCTGCTGGAGAACAGGGCGGACATGAACCTGGTGGCGGCCATCAGTGACCAGAGCGGGGACAGTGAGAAGAGAGAGGAACAGACTGCACTGATGTGGGCGTATGAAAGAGGTTAGCTGTTTTGTTACATGTGTTGTTATGCTATATATATATTTATACGCACAAAGCCCGTCCAAGGACATTCTGCCGTCGTTCCAGTGGCATGTTGTACCTCCCATCCAACAGCCGTCTCGACCGGCTATAAATGTGCATCATGTCAAAAATACTATTCTTTATAGTTGTAATAAATAAACAATAAAAACAAAGTTTTAGACTTTAAATCCCAACGCATACGACTAATTTCTGGTTATTGTTTTTTGCTTCTATATATATTTTGTTTATAAACTTATTAATATTTATTTAATTTGATATCCAGATCCTATTCGGATCTGCGATAAGTATTTGCAGAAATCAGATAGTATTAAAAATCTGGATATCTGACATATTGGATATCCATTTGTCCCCTTGTTCATTGCGACAACAGGAATTTCATTTAATTATATATGTTTATAATTATCTCTATATTAGAAATATTTGACTTGAATCATCGCTTACCACATAAAATTCACACACTGATTACAGAATTATAATTATAATTTTTAATAAATAATAAAACATGTATCACAATAGAATTTAACAAAATTCACAACTTCATTTACACGTTAAAAAAATAAGTACCTTGCATCGTGTGACAATTGTAATGAAACATTTTTAACGTAACTATCAAATAAAGAATGTACCCGTAAAAAAAGTCCACAGCTCAATTTTAATATGCGTACACAAAAATGTGCACACCATAGTTTGAGAATAAAATATTTTTTAAAGTGCACAGCTCAAAATAAAGTCTTGGAAAAAATATTGCACAAAAACTAACTCTTTTGAACGTACGCGTAAACTTTTTATATATGAGATTAATTTTTTTCATTTAATTGGGTTTTGGAGTCTTTAAGAGTTTGAAGGACCAATCGCTATCAATGACTGCACAGCAAATTTCCTTTTATAATATAGGACATATCTAGATATACATATATAAACTTATATATCGCTGGATTATATATGAAGACCTCAAGGGGAGAAGCGGCTATGTGACACATTTGAAATTTTTATTAGTTATCCCCTCTATCTGATAGAGAGCCTAAAAAAGAAGTATCTGTTAAGATTTTAAGAACAAAATAAGGTCTCTGTGCTTATGAAAAATTCAAATGTATTTGCTTAATAAATGATAAATCTGTATACTCTATAGTTTCCCACTTTAAAACATGAATGTCTCAAAACTACAAAAATGTCACCCAGATGTTTCTTCACTTGAGGTCTACTTGTATATATATATATATATATGACTAGATTTGTGATTTCGGAAAGGCACAGTGTTTACCTGACCTTTGAAAAGAAATTGTATACTTAGATGAATGACTGATAATACCCAGTTACCATTTTAAATGATTTCACCATATTATAATGTTATTTAATTTATTTTTGGAATTGTTGTTTGTGTTTCATATTAGTCTTTTAACACTTACCCTCCTGATTTTCAGTTTAATAGAACCTTATTACCTTCCCCTCTATGACATGGCCACACAGGTTGCGAAGCCTAGCTAAATACCTTCCACACTATTTCAGGATTCGACTCCATTGTCACTAGCTAAATACCTCCCACACTATTTCAGGATTCGACTCCATTGTCACTAGCTAAATACCTACCACACTATTTCAGGATTCGACTCCATTTTCACTAGCTAAATACCTACCACACTACTGCAGGATTCGACTCCATTGTCACTAGCTAAATACCTCCAACACTATTTCAGGATTTGACTCCATTGTCACTCTGCTGAAGCACTACAAGAGACCCAGTGATGAGTCAGCATGTGGTGACTACTCTCAGCCTGGCAGCCTGGACGGATCTTACGTTGCCGTGCCCTCACCGCTGGGAAAGCTGCGGAGCATGACCAAGGAGAAGATTGACGTGCTCCAGCTGAGGGCCACTCTGTCCCACCAGTTCCACCTGCAGATCACCGACCTAGAGTTCCAGGAGACCATCGGCTCTGGTTCGTTTGGGAAAGTCTACAAAGGGAAGTGCAAAGGCAGGACGGTGGCCATTAAGAGGTGAGGGGGCAGAGTTTGTTTTGGACTTGAATGGTCAAGTTTAGACCATTTTGTTTTTGTTGTTTTTATAGGGAAGAAATGTAGTGTATTTGAATGAAGGGATAAGTAATCTACATGGTTGGTTTGATCAAGGCTATCATATCTGTTGGTTAGCTCACACCCTTAAATGTTAGGTAGATGATTAAAATATTTCATTTTGTTCAAAAGACCAAGTAAGTGTGTGGAATTGTGAGCATTTTACAAGGTGCAAATAGATGTGTTTATTGATAGCTATCATCAACTTTATTTTAAAAATATTGTCACGTTATATGTATTATATGGTAACATAGATGTGTTTATTGATAGCTGTTATCAACTTTATTTAAAAAATATAGTAATGTTATATGTATTACATGTGTAAGGTTAGCCTCTCCAATATCTGTAAAAAAATAAGAATAATATTATGTTGCTTTAAAGGCAGAGTTAAAATAAGTTACTGGTTAAAATTTATGTGTTTCTTGAAATATGTCATTTCATCAGTTACACCCATATATACCCCATGTTTAATTTTGAATACTTCTCTTTCAAATGAAGGTACAGAGCCAGCTCTTTTGGGGCAAAGTCAGATGTGGACATGTTTTGTAGAGAAGTGGCAATATTAGCCAAGCTGAACAGCCCTTACGTCATCAATTTTATTGGAGCATGTCTGGATGATCCAAGTGTAAGATTAGTGCAGACCTAACGTGTAAAATGGTGGTAGCTGGTTTTAAATACGGCAGTGGCGTAGCTAGAGCTTTTGCCACCCGGGGCGGTCTCCAATATGCCGCCCTTTTAGGGGCCGTCCATAAATGACGTCACGCACCGGGGGGGGGGGGGGGTCACACATTTGATGTCTTTCAAAACGCGCAGCTTTAAATAAAAGCTACACTGAAATATATGATTCCTCAAACTTTATTCAATGACAAAAAACAAAATTATTTTAAACATGCTCATTTTCAAATACAAAATACCGCTTGTATGGGGGGGGGGGATTTGTCACATCACATTGAGGAATGGGTCTAAGTTTTCATTTCGTGACGCCGTATGACGAGGGTCCAGGGGTGAAAAATCAGCCAAAATCAATTGACGTCATTTATGGACTGCCTCTCAATTAAGTTAATCATATGATGGTTTTTATGAATTAATAAGCATAAATAAATAATTGTAATTGAAACAAAGTACATTGTAAAAGGTGGGGAACAATTTTACCATTGCATGCCCTATTTATGTAAGCAATAATAAAAGAGGCCGCATAAGATGATAAACCTATAAATACACATTATAAAAATACAAGATAATTGTTTTGAAGGCCACAAGAAAGTTATAGGGTCACAGGTCCCCCCACCCCAAATGAGACAAAAGATATTCCAAATTTACACCCAAAAACAATTAATATGCTTTTATTTTTATAAATATATGATTTTTTAAATAAAAAAGAAATTGTATACATCAGTAGGCTATGTAAACATATTTTTTTTTATTATTTAAAAATTTACTTACACACCCAAATTTTGATAGTCGAAAAATCGTTTATTAGGTTATCAAAATCTATATTATTTGTAATATCATGTTCTATGGACAATATTGCAAGATTTTGTAGTCTTAAATCACTTATTGTGGAGCGAAAATATTTTTTTTCAACTTCAGTTTGGAGAAGCTCCTTTCACAACTAGATACACTAAAAGCATTTGTTGAAAAAAATTATTAGCAAAATTGTAATGTTGGATAAAGATTTTTCCAATATTTACTGTTAAATATATTTTAATAGATCAAGGGGGTATTTCCCCTCTTTTTTTAACATAATGCCTCTTCTTGTTGTGTAGGTACAGCCAGGGCTAGTCTTAGGCTCCTGCAATCTATGCGGTCGTTATGGGCCCAGCGCTTTCATAGGCCCAACCTATCTTAATTTTCACTTATTATCCTTATTAATACCTTATCACTACCCAAACTGGGGCCCACGCAATCAGTTTCGCATAGTAAGCTGCATAGGGGCCGGAATAGCTAAGACCGGCCCCGTGTACTGCCATAAAAACCTGGATCCTATCTCTTTCAATCTTGAACATTTCTTTATCAATGTAAATAAAAAATTTAATTGATATTCAAATTCATCATTTAGAATCCTAGATGGTATAGTATTCTACGCGAATATTTTCTTGCAAAGACATGTAACTCATCACCTCATTCTTTTATTTTCTTTTATAATTACATCTATGGATATAAACATTTCTTGTTGTACTTCTTGCTCTAAAGATAGAACCACGTCTTCTGAATTTTCCCCACTCATATTTTTCTCCTTTCAACTTGGTATCTAGTCGATATCTCTAACTCTCTGTAGCAGCGTTCTGTATTAGCACATATCTTTGTTTCATCAAATGGGTTCCCATAAATTGAGACACCATAGAAAAGTAAAAGATTGTCATAAACTGAGTAAAATTCCAGCATCCGTTCTCGTTTTACTAGTTACTTCAGATGTAAATTTTCCAATACGCTTGAAATTTTTAAGTATGTCTTTTTCGGAAATATTTATGTTGTTGTGGAGTTAATTAATGGAGAAATGAATAATCGTTCATTTTTAATGAATAACCATATATTAATGAAAAATACAAGCTATATGTGTTACTTTAATGCAGTAAAAACAAAGTAAATTTAATTTTTAATAAGTTACCTTAAAATAATTTTATAAAACCTGAAACAGTAATATAATTTACTACTTGCAATTTAAACACAATATTTGAACCACTATGTCATGTAGGTACTTGTTAGCGCATCAATCCGTGAATGTCAAAATTCCACGCTAAAACTGTCGTGCGATATTAATACTACATATATTCTAACCAGCGGTGATGTGTTGCTTTTTTGTGCAGTTTTGTTATAAAAGCGCCAACTGTGACATATACCGCTTGATTTTGCAAACAAATAGTTACCTTTTTGAGCGATTTTAAATTTTTAAACTGTTCTGTGTTAGTTATAACAACCACTATATAAGCAAACAAATGTTGCACAAATCCGTTAATTTAAACTCAAAATTGAGATTCTTTTTGTTTCACTATGGCTTTCCTCCTTCAAAAGAAAAGGGGCGATTTTTTGAAATGGCTGGGTTTATTTTTCAAATTCCCACAAATGCCGCCCTTTAAATGAGTGCCGCCCGGGGAAGACCGCCCCCTCCCCCCCCAGCTATGTGTCGGGTATCGTTGTCTAGGGTTTATTCCCGAGGCTTTCACACCGACAACTGTTTCACAATAAGCCACTCAAGTCCCCTTGGAACAGCAAAACTTTATTTACAGGCATGTAAACTTGACATCAATGTAATCACCTATGCCGGCGTACAGCCCAGCCAGCCAACACGCAACTCTAACAGTTCGGCTCTTCTCGTGTTCTCGCACCCGGTCATCTGTCAACACGCCACTGGTCCCGCAGCATAACCCCCTGTTCTCTCTCACTGCGTCTCTATACGTC